>JAQHUG010000108.1:5116677-5131675 GCA_028555095.1 Dicrostonyx torquatus
CCTGCCTCTGCCTCCTGAGTGCTGGGATTAAAGGCGTGCGCCACCACCGCCCGGCGACACTTCTTATTTCATATACTTTGTGTCCTCACGGTTTTTCCTTATCCTCTGAAGGAACAATACTGTCTGACTATGGACAATGGACTTTGGTACCTCCATATCACCAGTCAAATGTCACTGTGGAGTCAACCTTAGAATTATGAGTGACACTCAATATTTCCCTTTGTTTTTCTATCTCCTGGGATGCCCTTCTTTTCTTGGGAGTTAAGTTTTTAAGTGTGCTTTTGTCACAATTTACCAGCATTTGTTTATTTCCTGATCAGTTTACTTTTTAAGTTTGTTTCAACAACAGCCCTGTTTTGTAGTTCTGCGTTTACTCATTCTAGACGTTAAAAAAAAAAAGAGCCCCATGACTGGAACTGACGGGGCTAGAAATTAAACTCAGAAAGCCTTAATTTTACATTTACAATGAGTATTGTAATTTTTATATTAAAATAAAACCTAAAACATCTGCATGTTATAATTAGCCATGCAAATTTTTGAATGACCTCTGGATGATTTTAAGAGAATTGTATTTGTGACATTAAAATTCTAGGTGAATTTTAATTTTACATTAATTATAAAAACATGAGTTTGCCTCAAAGTACATATGTTGTAACTGTTTTTCTTTGTTTTAACACTTTAAAGCTTGGAAGTATAAAATATTTTCTTTAATTTCTTTGTGACTTAAGTAGCACACCCCCAGTTCTTACATTATAAAGAACAAACTTAGAAGCAGAAAAAGACACAATTAAAAAAAATTTCTTCAAATGCCATACTGTACTTAGAAAAACATCTTGCATTTGAGGAAATCTTTCCCTGCTGTGTGTCTGGCCTTTGCTTTTGCCAGGTGCCCTGGAATATCACTGGCCTAGGACCAAGTTTTATGACTAAGCTCTCTATACTCTGTTCTTGAAAAAAAATATGAAAGAGGAAGTTTCAAAAGGTCCCAATCACAAGTGTGCATTAGTGTGATATTGGCCAGTATCATCACTTTTCCTAGTAACTACTACTGGTACCCTCAAATGTGGAAATCCTGAGAGTTAGCTAGGAGCAGGTAACACTCATGTTTGCCTGTGGCATTCATGGCTATTTTAATAATCAGACTAGGTACTTCTATAAGTGAAATCAAGAGTAAAATTATTGGAATATAAATGGATTGGAAACCTTCTTTTGGCATATCTGTAACTTTTGTAACATTCCAGGCAATTGCTTTTCACTGTGGGAAAGTTGCAAAAGACTGACATTATGTGTGACACAGTTGATCTTCAAGTAATAAAATCTGGCAAGGTTTTCCAGAGTAATAAAAAGCACAAAGAGGCCAGTAATTATACCTGATATTAATGAAATTGATAAAACAAACCTAGAAAATGCTTACTGTGTTGTAGAATGAGTAGTAAAAGGAAGCCTATGTGGTTCTCTAAAACTTAACTTTCATTTGAAAAAAAAATGACGAGCCTAAAGAAAAGTTGAAATAATAATACCTTTATATCCCACCCCTAGATTTTCCAAGTGTAAATGAAGTTGCCAAGACAACTCAATCAGTTTTACAAGTAGACACATGTCTATCTGAAAATTGATTTCTGTTATTATTATTCTTGTTCCCTAAAAACTTCAGCTTGCTTCTTCTACCTAAAGAATCCAACAACAACAGCATCACTAATACCATGCACTCTGTACTAAACCCCACATTTCCCTAAATTTCAAAAATGCTTTATACAGCTATGTTTTGCCTTTTAATGGAGAACTCAGCCATGACCTATACATTGTGCAGAATTTTCCTTCTGCTCTATGTTTTTACAAAAGCCTCATCCTGGCCAACTTTCCTCTGTCCTTCCTGATTCTGAGTCTATTGAAGAGCACTAATTAGCTGTCTGTAGGCTGTCCCACACACTATATTCTTTTGCTATTCAGGATTGAGTACATTGACTGAGTTGATTCTTAGCTTCGTTTGTTTCTCTTAAACTAAATATTTTTTAATTCTTGCTTATTTCCTTTTACATGTAAAAATATTTAAAACTTTTACCAACTTCATAAAGTAAAGCAGAGGAAAGGAACAGGCAGATAAAATTTTGTACCATGTAAGTCCTATCTGGTCCAGCCTGATTTGCTTTCTGCAGCAACCTGCTGTTATCAGCACCTCCAGGCCTTGTTCTTTTGTCAAATCAGAAAAATTATTTATTCCTATGTTTATTTTTATTTTTCTATTTTTCACATACAATCCACACATTTTATTCTTTTTTTCCTTTTCTTTTCTTTATTGTTAAAAGAAAAAAATTACACTTCCTCTCCTTGTCCCAGGCCCTCCCACTCCCCACTACCCCACCTCCCTCCCCCTGCTTCCTTAAGAGGGGGCAGGGTACCCTGCCCTGTGGGAAGCCCAAGGCCCTAACCCCTCCATCCCGGTCTAAGAAGGTGTGCATTCATATAGAATAATCCAATAAGCCAATACATGCAGCAGAGATAGGTCCCAGTGCCATTATCATTAGCTTCTCAGTCAGTCCCCATTGGCAGCCACATTCAGAGAGTCCAGTCTGGTGATGTGCTCATTCAGTCCTGGTCCAGCTGGATTTGATGAGCTTCCAATAGATCAGGCACACTGTCTCAGTTGGTGGGCCAGTCCCTCACGGTCCTGACTTCCTTGCTCATCTTTTCTCTCATTCTGCTCTTCAACTGGACCTTGGGATCTCAGTCCCTTGCTCTGATGTGAATGTGGGTCTCTGCTTCTATCTCCATCCATCGTGCAAAATTTCTATGGTGATGATCAAGATATTCACCAATGTAACTATGGGACAAGGCCAGTTCAGGCACCCCCTCCTCTGCTGCCCAAGTACCTAGGTGGGGACATCCTTGTGGACACCTGGGATCCCCTCTAGAGACAAGTCTCTTGCCAAACCTAAAATGACTCCCTTAATGTAGATATCTTATTCCCTTCTCCAATATCCACCTTTCCTCCATCTCCACCCACTCCACACCCTCAAGCTCTCCCCAATTCTTTCCTTCTCCCTTCTAACCCCTTCCCTTTTGCCTACCTCCACCCCCAACTCCTACCACCCCCCCATCCCCACACCCGTGTTTCTAAACAGATTTATGTGTACCCTTTTTCATTTTTGCTGTATAAATTTTGTTATTTATAAAATAATGCTAAAGTTACAGAAGAGTTTCAAAGACAATAATGAGGTCCTGTGTCTTCCTCACAAGTTTTCTTCTGTGGCTAAAAATCATGAGTCTGTACAAGGTCCTCTGAATATAATTTGTGGTTCTTTAGCTTGAGCTTTTTGGAGGACTCCTTACAGCAGAAGTAGGGAGCTTCTTTGCCTCTTTCGTCTGCTCTTGGGAACCTTTTCCTTCTAGTGGGTTGCCTCTTCCAGCCTTGATATGAGGAGGGTTTTGCCTACTCTTTTTTTCCTGTTTTTTCGAGACAGAATTTCTCTGTGTAGCTTCGGAGCCTATCCTGGAACTCACTCTGTAGACCATGCTGGCCTCAAACTCACAGAGATCCACCTGACTTCACCTCCCGAGTGCTGGGATTAAAGGCATTCACCACCTCTGCCCAGCTTTGTGCCTACTTTTATTGCATCTTGCTATGCCATGTTCAGTAGACAGCCCTGAGAAACCTGCTCCTTTTTGAAAGGATGTAGAGGAGAAGGAGAAATGGATCTCGTGGATAGAAAATGTATAGGGGTGACTGGGAGGGTTGCAAGGGGAGCCTGTGATTTAGATTTATTGTTTGAGAAAAGAGTAAATAAACCAAACAAAAACATTTTTAAAAACTTAGATTATCATGGTACCATAGCAAAACCCAGAAACTGACATTAGTAAGTCACCATTAACTAAATTCAAGCATTTGGCTCTTACATTGTTTTCTACCATAGTTGTTCCTCGTGTAAGATTCTTTTTTACACGTAGTCAACATTCCTTCCCCTTACTTCCTCTAATCTGTGAAGCTTCTGAGATCTTCTTCTCCTTCTTCATTCTCCTTCCCTTTTCTTCTTCCTCCTCCTCCTCTTCCCCCTACATGTCCTTCTCCTTATGACCTTGACATATTTTGCCATGGTCTTCCAAGGAATTCTTCTGTAATTTTATCACTTTGGGCTTCTCTGTGTTCTTTCAATAGTTTGGTGATGTGTTTGGGGATAAATACCTCAGAGATGAAGACTCTTACTCATCACACCATATCAGAGGGTTATGCTCTCAACTGGTAGTTTTCATTTTGGTCAGTCTTAAGGTGATAATGCTTTTCAGGCCTCTTCGCTGTGAAGTTTATGTTCTTTAGAATTGAATTCTCATGTCTAATTCTCAACCAAAGGGGTATTAGGGCCTGCGTTTTGGGGGTGGAGTATAATATGTAGTCATTTTACTTACTATGTCTTTCAAATCACTCTATATCTCTTCAAGTTCCTATTTTTTATCCACCTGTTAGTTATTTAATGGAGTATATCATGATTTGTTGTCAGAGCTCTATGCCTGAGGATGTAGGTTGTTTTCAATATTTTTAAGTCATGATATTAACTATAAATATTAAATTGCAATTAAAATTACTTTATCAAGTTAAAAATGTCTTTTCTATTTGTTATGCTAGAGTTTTGTTGTTGTTGTGGCTGTTTTGAGGCAGAGCTTCTCTGTGTAGATCTGGCTGTCTTGGAACTCCCTCTATAAATCAGGAAGGCCTCAAGCTCATAGAAATCCTTCTGCCTCTGCCTACAGAGTTCTAGGATTAAAGACATGAACCAGCATTGCCTGGCTAGAATTCTTAAAAGAAATGATGTTGAACCTATCATTTTTAATCTAGTAAAATATATTTTAGATTTTTTTTCTGTTCTGTTAATAAGGTGACTTATGCTGGTTTTGCAATGTTAAGCAAAGTGTATAAGTCTACACTAAAAAGAACTTAACCACACTGAATTAACCTTTGTAGAATATTGAATTTAACATCTTAAAAAATATGATTATTTTTTAATCACATATTTATAAGAGATCTTAGTGTTGAATTCTCTATTCTTATAAATCAGCATTTATTCATTAAGTTCCTGAAATTCTAAAATGCTGGCCAGAAAATGTGCTAAGCTGCCTTCAGTATAGTGGGAAATGAGCTGATTGATAGGATCACAATTACTTACGACTCTTGGTTTATGTTCAAGCTCAATTCTTGTGTCTCTTAGCTTTCAGTAATAGCCACAAAATTCCTTCTACTAAGCGGGTCTCCAGAGCATTTCATTCAGTGGATCAGCTGATCTTATCTGACACAGAGAAGTCACCATACGACATAAGAAATCTGATTACAGATCCTTTCATCATGTTGCTTCTCCTCATACTTTATTAGAAGAGTCTAGAAAATGACTTTGGTTTTTAAAATTCGGCTCTCAAGCACTAATTGAAGGATGCTCTCTATCATCACCTTCTTGCAGTCTCTAGGAAGCCTTCTCAGGAAGGTTCTTTGATACTAGGCTAACTTGTCTACTGAACCCATTGACTGGATGTTTAAATGTGCACACATAGATGCTGCATGGCAGTATGGATACAAACTCAGGTTTTCTGCTGTAATGCCTTAGTCACTACTTTATAGTCACAGGGAGAGAGGCCTGATTTTCAGTATTGCTCAGTTAACGAGATTGAGCAGGGAGGTTCACTCTTATGGACCATGAAAGTATTCCTTATAATTTTCTTCTTTAATCTTAATTTATTCTAAGTTAAATAATAAATGATATATAAATTTTCATATAAAATTAAGGTAATTTTCTAACAGAAAAAGAAATAGGCACAAAAGTCTATGATGTCTATAATGGCATTTAAGAGGGAGTGATGAGCTTTCATCCAGACTACAGTTCACTCTGAACTAATTGAGGCCTTCTTTGCTCTGATCCTGGGAGCAGATATAATTTTGACTTTCATAGTACTTAACATTTAATGTTATATAAACTGAACAATATATGTATATACATATATACATGCATATATGTGTGTGTGTGTATGTACATGTGTGTGACAGTCAATGAAAAAGGAGGCCATGTATTTGCAAGAGAACAAGGATTCATAATGTGAGGTTTTGAAGTGAAGAAAGGGAAAAGATAAATGATTAAATCACATTATAATCTCAAAAATAAAGGAAGAAGAAAGAAAATGTAGCTCTAAGATTAAAGCAAAAAATGTCACTCATGTCAGCCCTTAAAAATTATAATATTTCTATATAAAAAACCAGAATCTAAGTTCCTTCCAACTATTTAAAGGCTAATCTCTTCTGGGCTCTGTGACATTCTGAAGAAGATGGGTCCAGAAAGGCTGCTTTTCCCATGCATATATTTATCATCCAATTTGTAATAGTTTCTTCCTGGAGAGTCTTGGTTTTTAGAAATAACCTCACGGTCTGAGTAGGCATCTGTGTCTAAAATGCCAATGAAACAACTATATAATTATTTTAAAATTATAATTTTTTACAAGCACTGAAAAAAGAATCTTGCTTCAGGTAAACATACCTGATCATTGAAGATTAAGTCTCTGTAGTGAGGTTTAGAACTTACGGAATATTTTCTAAAAGAGGGAAAAGGGGAAATACAAGGCATCTGTCTTAATTTATGAATTTCTATTTTCTTATGTTTAATGTAAGAGTAGCATTCAGTTCAACATCAAGCCCATCAGTAAGCTTTAAATGCAAAGGGAGGTAGTAAGGAATTGTAGAACATGAGTTACATTTATCAGTGCTATTTGTGCACTTACGATACATTTCTGAAGTTTGGTCCAGAAATAGTGACCATAGGAATGTGATGAATCCACACAGTCATGCTGGCCCAACTATATGATGTCAATCATGTGGTCCAAATTTATACCGTAGGTTGACCAAAGCCTCTTATAATAAGCAGCAGGTTTTAAAGCAAAATTAATTATTCTGGAAGTGTGCTTTGATGTGTAATAACACAAGTGAAATACCACTGTAGTGGCTTGAATAGGTTTTGGACCCCATAGACTCATACATGTGAATGCTTTGCCCATACGGAGAGGTATTATAAGGCGATAATGGCCTTGTTGCAGTAGGTATGGCTTTGTAGGAGGAAGTATATCACTGTGAAGGTGGGGTTTGAAGTCTTATATTTGCTCAAGGTATACCCAGTGTGGCAGTCTGTCTTTCTGCTGCTTGCAGATCAAGATGTAGAACTCTCAATTTCTTCTCCAGCACCATGTCTTCCTGACAAGTCCTGCCATGATGATGATGGACTAATCTTCTGTACTCTAAGCCACCCCAGTTTAATGTTTTCCCTTATAAGAGTTGCTGTGGTCATGGTGTCTCTCCACAGCAGTATAAACCCTAACTAAGATAATTATATTTGTTATTATATTACATGTCAAATGGCTATTTTATTGAAGAGGTGATTATACATGGAATCCATCAAAATGCTTATACTGAGAATCTTTAGTGAATTTCTTTATCAGTTATAAATACTGAAAAATTGTATCTGCAGTTTTCAAAATGACATCTAGTTTTTTTCTGTCTGAACTGCAGTGACATGGAAAATGTTTATGTACTTGGATAAACAATGAAGTTAACTTGAATTTGATTTAAAAAATGGTGCATAAAAGAGTCTAAGGGACCACTTTCGGTTCCTAGAGATCAATAGAAAACTGTCTCTGAGTGAACCAGGCTTTTCTTGCAGTCTAGGAAGCAAGCCTTCTCTGTTGGACATTGTGGCCTTTAAAGCCATTGCTTTTAATCTCTTTCAAATACTTGCAAATCCAACCAAAAATAAAATCCCTTTGTGGTGAAATTTACTTTTGATCATTTGCTTTTAAGAATCAGGACCCAATTGCCGGGGCAGGCACTTAATGTTAATTAATAAGAACTACACTGAATGGGTTTTCATAGATTTTCACCTTGTGCCAATTTCGGGAGAACAAAACAAAACAGAGTTTTCCTAGGACTTTGGGCCAGTTTTATGCTGAACAATGCTTAGAATTCTATGTCTAGCTATTGCAGCCAGCTAGACTTTCTACTGTGGAGTGGCTTTTATCATTTTACCAAGCCTTGGCATTTACCTAGAGGACTCGTAATGGTTTGAGTATAGATAGTATTCAGTTGCCTTTTTTGTTTTAAAGTTTAGGAGGATCTGTGGTACCAGGTATTAATTAAGCTCAGACATTTTTTTTTAGGAAGAACTATGTGTCATATAGGTGATTTGCAGCAAATGAAGAGGGGATTATAATATGGAGACTTGATCACTTTGCTTCTCTATGGCATTGGTACATCTAGACCATGTTTTCTGTGATTATGCATATTTAATTCCATGCAATCCTATGCTTGCTTTTATTATCATTTATCAAATAATTAGGGATAGACCACATAAATTTTATTTCCATCGTTCCTAAACTTAATTTTATAATTATTTGAGAATTTCATACATAAATATTATATTAACATCACTTTTAGTTCTTTCTCTTTCCATTCCAACTCCTTTCATTTCACCCCTTCTACAATTCTTAACCTCTTCTATAATTATTATTTTTTATACATAAACACACATGCACATACATGTAGAACACACAGCCTACATTGTTCATTTAGTGTTGCTCATGTGTGTGTGTGCATGTGCGTGTGTGTGTGTGTGTGTGTGTGTTTAGCGCTAATCGCTTTAGGGTTGATCCCTTGGCTCTGGATAATATAGCAGGGGTTCATCCCTAGATAAATTTTTTTTCTCTCTCTCAGTAGCGATTGTCTGACTATAGATCTACATCTAGGGGTAAGGCTTTGTGAAATTTCCCTGACCCATGTTGGCATGTCAATTGTTATTATTCTGTATTTGGACAATCACTCTGCTGAGATTTCATGAGTACAACTTCCTTGTCATGTCTAGAGAGTACTATTATCAGAAGTATCCCTGATTTTCTGGCTCTTATAATCTTTCCACCCCCTGTCCCATACCCATGATGTTATACATGTCTTAGTTAGCTGGAGGGTTTCTATTTGAGATGTATTGATTGGGGGTGGGCACTGTGCAGTGCTTTTTTCTCTGCTTTTTGACCAGTTGTAGATCTTTGTAGCAATCTTTGTTGGCTGCAAAAGGATGTTCTTTGATGTTTACTCATAGCACTAATTTGTTTTGAATTGTTTGCTCTTGCATAAAAAGTTTGTGCCCTCCTAATTTTAATTTATTTAATAAAAATTATCATAAACTATACTGTACTTGTTCAGTGATCCTTTGAAGGGTTTCTAAAACTCTGTTAACATAGAATGTGTTCTATTCATAACTGAAGCTTTCAAAAAGTTTAAAGTTCTGAGAAATTATACTGCCTTTGAAATATTCTCCAGAAGATATAAAAGTTTAAAGTAGTTACTATTCCCTGGTTCAGTGAATGAGCTCTGTCTCTTTACATGCTATTCATGCTATTGAGCTAGCAGAGGTCTTTAATAAAATCAGGAATGGGTGAAGGCTTCAGTATAAGATGTGTGTGTGTGTGTGGTGTGGTTCATGAGGTTTGCTCCAAAAAAGTTTTAAGATTAAGAAAATAAAACTTATTTTAGTCCCTAAATAAGCATATAGTAATATTGCTGATTGAGTAAGGGAAATCACAGAACAAAAATAAGATTTGTGAGGAGACATGGTCAAGATGAAATTTCAACAAAGGTAAGAACACAGGATCAGAGCAGAAAACCCACATCTGTGGTGATTAGTGTTTGTGTCGATGTTATAATATCTATAATCATCTGGGAAATGGGCCTCTGGCATGCTTCTGGGGACTATCTCAATTATATCCACTGATGTGTTATAACCCATCTGCTGCAGTTATATCATTTCAAAGTGTAGTGCTGGACAGTATCAGAAAAAAAATGGAACTGAACAGCATGTAAGCATTCATTGCTCAACTTCCTGATTGTGGAAGCCGTGTGACAAACTGCCTGGTGTTTGCTGAGAGCCTGTGCCTGGAACTGTGACCTAAAATAACTTTATTATAATAGGGAAAGAAATGAAGGCATTTAATCCTAAACCACTCATAAAGATCACACTTAGGAAAGGTCATTCTTTGTATAGTGGAGTTGAAGGGCCAGGGAGTAAGGGTAGGGATGTCCCAGCTTCTGGGTGGAAGCTCTTCTCAGTGCTGTCTTCAAAACTATCACATCATGGAGCAGGGCTAAGCAGCACCTTTCCAAGAGTCTTGACTCTATCCATATCCTCAGTTATCTCTGAACCCCACTGTGAAGTCCTTTTTTGGATTTCTACTTTTTAGATGTTATATGATGTATTCATTTCTAGGTAATTCTGTATATTAGAATATTAACATTACTAAACTAAAATTCTATGGAAAAACTTCCAAAGTAATGTTATTTTAATGACAGTAAAGATACATGGAACTATCAGTATTTAAGCATGTATGTGCACATAAGCGTGAATATGTCTAATCCTTTCATCAAAGTTAAGTGAAATATATTATCCTCTGTATTTTATGGAATCAGCAAACATAGAAACAGAAAATACAAACTAAGGAAAAGATGGTTGCAAGCCAGAAGACTGCTCTTGGGTATCTACATGGATAACATTTCCGCTCTGCCTCTTCTTGTGTTGGACAAGGAAACCAAAGAGCACACCGTTTGATAACATATAAAAACAAAACTCTATTATAAAAATGCAGCCACCCCATAAACTAGCTATTTCCAGCTAACACTTCTCATGTTTCTAGGTGAATCAATGCTCATAGTCATCTTATTTGGACATTGCTTCACTTCTCTCCCTCTTTTATGTTTTCCCTACCATTTTACTTTGAGTGTCTATTAATTTCCTGGTGCTAATGTAATATCCTACCACACTCTTAGTATCTTACTATACCATGAATATTTTTCAAGGCTTCTGAGGACAGAATTTTAAAATCCACCTGTCAAGCAGAGATGGCTCCTTCCAAAGCTGCATTTCTCCTTGCTTCACATATTAGTTGGCACAACTTGTCATTTTTCAATTTGCAGATAGTTTTCATATCTTTGCATGGACTTTATTTTACTTTGTCTTGCCATGGACTTCTTGTGACTCCTTGTCCCTTATACTCACTTCATTTTTACCTTTCTGTAACACAGATCAGTCATTGGGGCGAAGCCCATCCCAAGCCTAACATGATACCTGGAGAGGATTGATTATGTCTACAAACACTATCCATCACAAATAAAGTTCTATTGATAGGTGCCAGAGGTTAGGCCATAAAAATATGATTTGGGAGACTACTATTTAATTAATTATATCTTCTATATTTTTTATTACTCATTACACTTTTAGCTTTTTAATTCGGAGATGATAAGAATATCAAAACTCTATTTATTAGTAAGTTCCTTGATAGGCTTCCAATTTTCAGATTCTTTTTTTATTGGTAAAAAGTATTTTTGTCTTTCCTTTTATTTCTTTTTTTAATATTCTTTTATTTTTTCATTCAAAAATTTACAGTTTCTCCCTTTCTCCCAGTCCCCTCCTGCTCCCCCACAACCCCTCCTCCCTCCCCTTGCTTAAGAGAAGGCAGGGTACCCTACCCTGTGGAAAGTCCAAGGCCCTCCCCCTTAAATCCCGGCCCAAGAAGGTGTGCATCCAAATAGACTAGGGTCCCAAAAAGCCTATATATGCAGAGGAGATAGGTCCCAGTGCCATTATCGATGGCTACTCAGTCTGCCCCCATTGGCAGCCACATTCAGAGAGTCTGGTTTGATCATATGCTCCTTCAATCTCAGTCCAGCAGGATTTGGTGAGCTCCCATTAGATCAGGCACACTGTCTCAGTGGGTGGACCAGTCCCTCGCGGTTCTGACTTCCTTTCTCATCTTCTCCCACCTTCTGCTCTTCGACTGGACCTTGGGAGCTCAGTCCATTGCTCCGATGTGAATGTGGGTCTCTGTCTCTATCTCCATCCATCAGACGAGATTTCTATGGTGATGATCAAGATATTCATCAATATGACTATGGGACAAGGCTAGTTCAGGCACCCTCTTCTCTGCTGCCCAAATACTTAGCTGAAGACATCCCCGTGCACACCTGGGATCCCCTCTAGAGCCAAGTATCTTGGCAATCCTAAAATAACTCCCAGTCCATTGATAAAAGTTAATGTGTTTTTCTGATAATCTAGTGGCTACTAAGGTTGGCTTGTTATATCCCTATCTCATCTATATTTTTTTTCCACAAGGATGGTTCCTGTCACTGATTTCTTAGAATTCAAACGAAGTACAGTATAAGCTCTGGAAAAATTGAATCCAATGACAATTACTTTTGTAAAAGAAAGACTGTTTTCTTTGTCCTGAGTGACCTTTAACCTCTCTTCTATTCAATTCTTAAGATTTTTATGACAGCTACCTTGTTATATTTATGTTTTATCTGAAATGTACATGAATCATGATTTTGATGCATAAAAACACAGCAGTGATAAGCATAATTCTGATGTCTAAGTGTGTTAAATTTTTACTTCTACTTGTAACAAAATTGTACGTCATGTATCACCTCCCATAGCTTTGTTTCCTGCTCCAATTTACTCATTACAATTTTACCACAAAATTATTTTACAATGTTTGCATATATGAGTCAATTTTTGATAGGTAAGTTGTTTAATTTTTTCATGCTGAATGTTAACCTCTATCTTTTGGCAAGTTATAGAAACATTATTTTTTTGTTTATAAGATAATTATAATTTTCTTCATTTATAAGAAATGATTTGTAATGTTTAAAGTATCACTGGCTTCAAGTTTTAAGATAGTAAGAATTTTAAAAAGTGCATCTTTAGAGTCAGAAATTGAGATACAAGAATCCTAGCACTTGTGAGGAGACACAGGTGGAGTTCTGTGGGATCAAGGCCAGCCTGGTCTACATATAATGAGTTCCAGGCCTGAAAGTTATACACAGTAAGATTCTAGCTCAAAAATCAAAACAAAACAAAGAACAATATAAACTAAAACAAAGCAACAACGAAAAAATGTTCACTTTTAGATTTTATTCTTTTTTTTGAAAAGAATATTTTAATTCATTCTTTGTCACGTCTGAATAAGATACATCTTAACCAAATACATTCTACTTCCTCTCAACCTCTTTAACACATTCTCATCTCTTGAAGTCCTCTTTATTTTAATTTTTAAATGTCCCATTGATTCTAATTAGTGCTCTATACATACATGAGCATGGATTTGGGGCCATTCATAGGCACATGGATAATGTACCAGTGACCCACAGCTCCACAGAACAATATTTTCCCCTTGCCCAGTAGGCATCAACTGCCAGTAGTAGCTTCTTACCTAGAGGTGGGTCTTTATAACTTTTCACCATCAGTGATGGAATGCTAGGTAGCTCTATCCCCTGCAGAACTTGTGCAAGTAGACACAGCTACTGTGTGTTTATGAGTGTGATGGTCATGCTGTGTCCAAAAGGCAGTCGTTTATAGCATTCTTCTACATCCTAGCCTCTGAAACATAAATTCTTTCGGCTTCCCCTCCCATGATGTCCTCTGAGCTTTGAGAGTAGAGAGATTGATACATACATCCAGTTTAGGGTCGAGCACTCAGTGGTCACTGATTCCTTTTACTTTGAGCAGCAGTGAGTCTCTGCCTGTACTGCTGCCCAGTAAAGGAAAAAAAAAATCTGATCAAGGTTGAGAGTAGCACTATTTTATTGGTAAATCATGAATACTTAGAAGGCAGTTTGACACTGTTTTCATTTAGTAAAACAACAAAAGTAGGGCCTTTGACAACCCCAGGCATGGGATTTTCATCAGGTTACAGAACAAGACATGAATTCCCTCCTGTGAAGTAGGTCTCAAATTCAAACATAAAACTGTTGGTTACTTTGTTAACAGTGACACCACTATTACACCAGTGGCCATATCTTTTCTGGGGGCCAGAATTGCAGTGTGCACAGTCTACCACTGAGTAAGATCATTGCTGACCTTTTTCTCCAAGCAGTCAGCTTGCGCTGTCCAACACTGTGAAACTAGCTAGGAGAGAAGTTTCCAGGTCAATTTCAGCTCACTTTCTCTATAGTCTACCACCAAAGTTAGCTGTGTCTTCAGCAATAGGATTTTGTAACCCAGGTATAGTAAGCAAATAAGTCCAACGATAATACCCTGTATGGTTTAAGGGGGCCTCTGCGACCTGTCTGGCCAACAGCTTGAGCAGAGGTAACATCATACCTGGCACTCAGATTTTCATCTAATAACTCATATTTTCTGAGAGAAATACTACATACTCATGTAGTTAGCTTACATTTGTCCTCATTTCACTAAAAAAAAAAGACAGATTTTTAAGTTAGCTAACAGAGTAATGGGTTGCCATAATGCTTTTTTATAAATTCTTAGTTTTGTTTTATTGACCCATCTTTTCTCACCCACTACCCATCTAACTGCTCCATTCTCTGCTTAAAACCTTTAACCACAGCTATCCCTCTCTTATTCTTTCATTCCACAGAGATATCAGTCTTGGTCCTTAAACCTGTATAAATGCAGAAATATACAAGATGGGTCAGCAGATAAAGACACTTCATGTTGAGCCCAATGACATTGGTTCCCAGATCTCACAAGGTGGAAGGAAAGAACCAACTCCATCAAGCCATCTTCTGACCTCAATACATGTGTTTTGTCATGCATGTGCACACACAAGAACAGACATATGCAAATACAAAAGGACAATTCATTCAGGATTTCTCATCGTATGTTTTGGGCTTTGCTGCATATTTTGTTTTGTTGAGTTAGTTCTTTTTTTCCCAACAAGTTCCCTTTTACATGTAAAAAGGATTTCAAGCAAGAATCATCCTAAATGAAAAGGGCTTGGAATGACTCTTGGGTAAGATACCTTGATTATCAGCCACAACACATGAAGGTGAGTCTGGTAATGCTTTGAGATGTGTCTGTGGGTAATTTTTTTTATACTTTTTTTTTTTTTTGGTTTTTCAAGACAGGGTTTCTCTGTAGCTTTGGAGCCTGTCCTGGAACTAGCTCTTGTAGACCAGGCTGGTCTCGAACTCACAAAGATC
>JAQHUG010000108.1:5134200-5153721 GCA_028555095.1 Dicrostonyx torquatus
TATATGTTGCCTCCTTGGTGGTCTGTGAAGGAGTGCCAAGGGAGCTTCCTGCTTCCCTGAATTCTCCTGTTCTCACCTCTATTTCCTGTCTGGTTTTCCCACCTATACTACTTGCCTGGCAAATCAGCATTTATTTAAAACATGATTGACAGAATACAGACAATTCTCCCACATCAGGTATGAATATTTCAGAAGTCAGAATTAATATGGAAGTGCTTTCATACAGTAAATTAGAATTCACTCTAAGGAATTTTAGAAATCAAGAAAGGAAGGCAGTTAATATGAATAGAGTGACTTTTTATGTGTGTGAGCATATGTATATTAATAATATATTTTATATATTCACATATGTATAATATTTTTCAGAATATTTGAAAGGATAAACTAAAAATATATTCATGGTGTTTGTTTTCATTATAATAAATAAACAAGAAGCAAGAATATAAACTTATATAACTATATGTTATAAAGTTTTAAATACATTTAACTTAAGCCAACCACAATAACCACAAGCACAGCACAATAAGCCTAAAGCAAAATCAAAAGAAAGGGGAATGGTGTCATTTTTTTGAGAATTTCATGCATACATACAACATATTTTGATCTGATTCACATAATCCTTTCCCCTCTATTTCTTTCATTTCCATTCATTTCTAGCCCACCATAATTTCATATATTCCCTTTTTAAAGACATTGAGTCTATTTAGCTTTGTCTGCAAGGTCCTCTACTGGAGCACAGGCAGTCTTGTAGGGGCAGCATACATTAGAAAAATGACTGTCTCTTGCCCAGAAGCCACTGTTGGCCAATAGTTCTTTATCAAGAGACAGGGTGTCATTATCTCACTTCCCCACCAATTCTGGAACTTTCTGGCTTGAGCTTGCTTAGATCTGATGTATACTGACACAACCTTCATGAGCTCATGTGTTCTGTTTCTTCGTGCTCATCCATCTCCTGTGGCTCTTGCAATGTTTCTTACCTCCCTTTTGAGCCTTGAGAGGAGGAGCTGTGTGACATAGATGGCCCATTTATCAATAAGCACTTGACATTCTCTGTATGTTAATCAGTTGTGAGTCTCCATGTTAATTGTCATCTACTGCAAAAAGAAGCATCTATGATGAGAGTTCAGAGATGCACAATCTAATCTTGAAAGGAAGTTTAATACTGTATCTTTTTAGTAGAACATTAGTAATAGGTTATCTTCTAGGGTCTGTGATCTACCTAGCAGGCAAGTTCTTGTCACTATTAATATTGCAGGTACAAGTTATGTCTTAGGATGCGGCCTTAGATCCAATTAGAAAGTGTTTAGTTACTCTTATTACAGTCACACCATTATTGCACCAGTATGCCTCTCTTCCCAGTCCAGTTATTACTGTACTTCACAGGGTTCAAAGCTGGATAATGCTGTTGATTACTTTACTCTCCTAATGTCATGCATAGCATGTCCCAGAACTATGAAACCTAGCCAGTAGAGATGGAGCTTGCCTTCCTTCTATTGTAGAACTCAGGTATGTGGGTGTTACGGTCACATTCTAGAAGGCATCCAAAGGCAACATCAATAACTTGCAAAGTTTGGTTTGGGATGCCTACAGAATATACTGACCAACAACTTGAAAAGAGGCAACCTAAACCTACACTAGTCTTTAATCTGATTGCCTGTAAGATCTGAGTGAGACATTGTTACTCTACTTCAGAATAACTCCATTTTTCTTTACCCTCTCTCATTACTTCTATTAGAATATATACACATATAATTTATATTTATAACACATAATACATAATATACACACATAGTGTGCATACACATACACACATACACACACAGATGTTCTTATAGCAATAGGCTTCCATATGTCTTTGTCAAAGATTTACATGTTATCTACTTGCTCCATTAGTCCCCAGTACTCCATTCATATACACTTTATCTCCCTTCCTTGAAACGTACCTTGAAACCTACCTTCTCCCATAAGTCCTTACTAATAACTTCACCTCAATGGTTAATCCTATTTCAGAGCACATATCCACAGATTCAAATCCAGCATCTATATACAAGAGAGAACATGCAATATTTACTTTTTGGGTCTGAGTTTCCTCACTTGTAGTGATTGTTTCAAGCTCTATCCATTACCTGAAAAATGCACAGTTTTCATTTTTACAGCTGAATAAAGTTCTACCATGTAAATGTATAACATTTTCATTATCTATTCATCAGGTGATAGAAATCTGGTCTCTTTCCATTTCCTGGCTATTGTGACTAGAGTAGCAATGAACATAGATAAGCAAACATCTCTCGTAGGATATAAAATCTTTTTGGTGTTTACCAAGGAGTGGTATAACTTGATCATATGGTAGATCTATATCTAGCTCTATGAGAAGCCACACTGATTTCCACCATGGCAAATACAGTTCCCTACATCCATGTCAGCATTTTTTATAATTTATTTTATTTTAATTTTTCTTATGGTATATTTTAGTGCATTGTCTTTAATCTTAGCCACTCTAAGTTGCAGTAAAATAAAATTCAAAGTAGATTTGTATTTCCCTAATGTCAAAGGATGCTTAACGTTAAGGAAACATTTTTCTGTTATTTTGTCTTTCTTCTGGCAACTCTGTATAATTCCCTGCCCCACTTTAAAATTTTGGTTATTTGTTTTCTTGTTTTATTTTTTTTGTATATTCTAGAAACTAACCTTCAAGGCAGGAATTTTCAATGGTCGGTTGGAGAAATTCTTCCTGGCAAGTTAAAACAAGATAAAAATCTGAACTAAGTAAAGGAGAAAAATGTGTATCTGTATGGCAGGACAACATTGCAACCAAAGAGAATAGCTAAGCCAAGGGGCTCAGATGGAGACCTCATATATTTCAGAAATAGCATCATCAGAATGATAACGCCCCTCCCAGGCAATCTTCCTATATGTATTCTTGATGATTTCTTTGCTGTCACCATCAGTTTAAAATCCTTATTCTAATTTCTTCTAATTTAGTAATATTTAATATATCAATTATGTGCCCATAACATGAGTGCATAAATACATTTATATAATTCATTGACTATCCACAGCCTAATTCCATAATTTGATAACAATATTTTCCATTTAGTGATGTTTAAAAAGATGAGTGTGTTCTTATTCATGGTAATACAAATACTGTAATATGTTCAGAATAATTTCACTGATATTAATGAGCCAATTATAGTATTGAAGTAAATTGACAAGGTGACATTGTTTTCTTCATGAGGTATATATTTGGTGAGCATGCCATATGAAATATTTTCAATGATGTCTTTCATATAAATATAAAATAATAATACATGATTGTTTTTATATAAATAGAATCTCATTCTTGCTTTCCAATGAAAATTTTATGATAACAATACCTTGAAATTTTACTTTAGTTACTTGAAAAATATAAACATATCTAAATTGATAACATTAGATTTTTCTATGTAACTATCAATATGCTTAATTGTGTTTAGCTATATAGTTATTTATAAATAGATATCTATAAGTCATGAACAAAAATTTATTCTTATGTAATAAATAATAAAATGTTACTTTTCTTATCAAGCATTGCCCAATTTTAGTTTTTTCTTGTGGTTTGAATAAAAATGACACCCATCAGTTCATATATTCAAAAGCTTAGTCACTAGGGAGTGGTAAAGACTTATAAGGATTAAGGTTGAGGCCTTGTTGGAAGTATTGCATCACTAGTTAGGTGCTTTGAGGTTTCAAAGGCCCATGCTAAGCCCAGTGTCTCTCTCTTGACATGAAGATTAGAACTCTCAGCTCCTTCTCCAGCACAGTGTGTACTGCCATGTTCCTTGTCAGGATGGTAATGGACTAAACCTCTGAATCTTAAGCAAGCTCCAAATTAAGTGTTTTCTTCTATTAGGGTTGCCTTGATCATGGTATCTCTTCACAGCTATAGAACACTGACTAAGACACTCCTTATGATGGTTGTTTTATGTCAAATTTACTACATGAGGGATTGATTAAAAGCCTCAAATGTCTAGGCACACTTGTGAGGGAGTTCGACTTAATTAGTTCATTTAAAGTTGGAAAGTCCTCTTCTATTCTGGATCTTTGAGGTGGAAAGATTTACCTGCAATCCAAGCTAAATTATCTGAGAGAAAGCTATATAAAAGACATGGAAGAAGGAAGCCTTCCCGCTTTTGCCTGCTTTATCTTGTCCTCACTCTCAAGTCCATTCTGTTCCTGGCATTGGAACCTATGTCTTCAGGATTCCAGTATGTATTAAAGACCAGTTGAGACATCAGATCTTATGGACAGAACAACTGCTGGATTCTTGGACCTTCTGTTTATAGGCATCCATTATTGGATTAGCTGGACCACAGCTTGTAAGTCATTTTAATAACTCCTCATTTTATAAATTCTATTACTCTAGAGAACCCAGCTAATAAGCTTTTTCTCATAATTTTCTTTCATTTTGACATAAATATATTGATTTGAAAGTTCTTATTTAGCTATGACCATTAGCCTCTTAAAGTTTCTCTGGAATTCTTCTATCCAATAAGCAGGACATGTTTATTTATTTTTTTCCGAGACAGGGTTTCTCTGTGGCTTTGGAGCCTGTCCTGGAACTAGCTCTTGTAGACCAGGCTGGTCTCGAACTCACAAAGATCCACCTGCCTCTGCCTCCCGAGTGCTGGGATTAAAGTCGTGCGCCACCACCGCCCGGCCTGACATGTTTATTCTTTAAACTAATGAGGAAGACATGGAGTGGGGTTGGTGAGGAGGTGGGCAGCATTACAAGGAGAAATCATGATCAGTATATAGTGAATTTAAATATTTTCTATAAGAAAAGATGTTGAACTCAAGGGAATGAGCTCTTTTCTCATTTAGTACCTTTCTAAATACAGTTTAAAATTTAGTTTTTACTACATAAAAATAATGGCCAGTAATATACTAGTTAAAAGTATTTTTCGTCCATTATAGTGAAATGGAAAATATCTTGTATACAGTTTTCAGCCGTAGTTGTGTATATTATGAGTTAATAACTATGAATTTTGCTACTTTGTTGCACAATGGGAAGGTTAAAAACACATTTGAAAACCCTAAATTAATTTACATGAAATCAGATTTTCCATGTAACCCTACCAGTCAGTAAAATGCTCTGCAAGGTAGCTGTAAAAGAAAACAAATGAGCAGACACAGAATCTGACCCAGACCTAACCTTCTGTGGATGAGTGTTCCCTTCTGAGTTTATCAGCCACTTCTCAGTAGATTGGAAATAATATTGAAAGAAACTCTGAACTGTGTATGTGTATGTCTAACAGCTAAATGACAGTTCCAAATAGGTCATTTTGTAGAATTTTGTCTCAGCTTATGTAGCAATTTGATTGGGTTGAGAATTCCTGAAAAAGGATAATAAATATTCATTAATATTTGTTTATCTTGCAGAAATAAACTAAAATTTTCAAATACCCTATCCTGTATGATTTTGCTATATTCATTTTGCTTTCAAATTATGTATGGACAGTACCTCCTTGGTTATGTTCAATTTCTATTGTGAAATTGGTGGGATTTTGTTTTCAGTTAGTTCTTCCTAGGAAAATTGTATCTACAATATATCCTAAGTCATTGAATGTGTCTAAGTCCTACCTCAACCAAATGCAATTTGACACTAGACACAAGACACACTTTATTTATTTATTTATTTTTTACATCTTTAAAACTATCCCTAAAATCACTCAATGGGAATCTATTTATTAGGTTTTTTGATTTCTATACTCAAAACCTTTTGACTTGTACCTGTATTAAAATAAAAACAAACACTGCCAACTACTGTATTTAATTCTGTACTGATAGAAAAATATGCCTTATTAGGGGTGTCTTTAAAAGTCCATGAACAGTTCTTGAAAGTCTTACAATGAATCAAAGAGCATCTTAATGAAATGGGCAGGGTTAATTCATAGGAACACTTTTTTTGAATAATGTTCCTTAGGAAATTCAAATTTATTTCTGTCATAACTACTAAATGGTAAGAGAGCCAATGCTTTCACCTCTTCTATATGCGGCATGATTTTCTTATCATATTATTTTATCTCTACTTAAATTCCAAGTTGGTTTTTTTGTACTATCTAATCTGACAGCTGGTTATAAAATGGAAAATGTTGTTATTTTAAGTCAAATTTGTTGGAAGCAGAATTGCAAAATTTGCATAATCTGTCTCTTAGGTTCTAATACTGAATTAGGCAGAATACTTTTTGTTTCCCCATGTTTATATTTTGTGATGTCACCTATAGGCATCTGCCATAGAATTCTGGAATTATTTATCATTCTCTTTTCTAGCTCTGTCCAGATGTTCAGCTACAGGGTAGCGTTACTGCCCAGACTAGTACAGCTGGTTAGAAGACACCACTAAATATGCACAGCATCTGTGCTTTGTCTTGGGAGGTTGAATTTCAATTAATTAAATGTGCAGCTAATTTAGAAAGATCTTATTTCTCGGTTTAAGTGACTGTGGAGCCAAACTGATTATTAAAGTTAAGAATGAACACTTTCATAGAAAGCGTAACTCTATATAGATGCTTCCAATTTACTAAAAGAATGTAAATATGTATCTTAATAAATAACAATACTGTCATTCTACCTGGAAGCCAAGAACTCACTTTTAAATACTGCTGGCAGCAAAACACCCACATTATACATCTTCATAAGATAACATAAAAATTAGTCTTATTTCTTTTTCTTGGAGCTTATTTTAAGAGGGATCATTTCTTCTTGTATCCTCTCTGTTTCACATTTACTTATATGGAAAAATGTAAAAATGGGTCAAAATATTCATTTCAACAACATTTATTAGGGCCATAATTAGTCAGACAGCAGTTAGAGCTTATATCACTTGTGATTACAATTGACATGTTTAGATGAATTTCTAGCTTAATATTCTGTTTGGCGGTCTTTTGTCATTACTCAGGCATTCAAAAAATAGATTTTACGAGAAAAACCCATTCTAACAGCAAATGCTTGTGAATATAATAAATAAGCTAACTTGAAAAGTACCAGGGAATAAGCAAAAGCTGATTTAGTTTGTTTTGGCTCACTACAAATAATTCTATTTGCAATGGATTTTGCATTCTCTGTATATACATGCCAGATACCTCTGTGTTACTAGGGAGCACCACACTCATTAGTTAAGAAGGCAGAACTGAAGAACAAGTTCAAATTCCATAAATAACATGAACCTGGAATTGTGTAGTGTTTGAACACAGAGATGCACAAATGATCACCAAATTTTAACTTTTCCTCTTGTTGTCCTGTGAACTGAATCACGTCCTTCCTTCCTTCATATGCTGAAACCCTGACTCTTCCATACCACAGTTAGACACTGGGCATTTATGAGATGATTACCACTGGGTGAAGTCGCATAGGAAGAGTGTTATTGGATAGAAGCAACACCGTCACAGGCGAGGATGTCCTTATGAAAGAGAAAGACAGATCTAAGATTTTTCTTTTAAGACCACACCAAAAAGACTTATCTCCAGCCCATAGTGAAAGTCCTCACTAGAATCTGACCATGACAGCCTTTTCCTTGGATCTTCGCACTTCAGAACTATGAAAAAATCAATTTCTGTGGTATATCCCATGGTCTATTGTGTTTGGTTATTGCAGTCCCGATTAGCTAACGCAGGTTACTGTGACCAATGATGTAATCTTCATTATTGAACAGGTTATGAAGATTCCTGTGACTCTAATACTGCTACAGTTTATAGTTGATTTCAGCTTGCTGTGAAGTTGTCAGTACAGCTATGTAGAGAATTACAATGAGCAGATGAGTAAATTGGCATCAACTTTATTCTACAAGACATATATTTTATTTATCTTGAAGGCACCTTCTGGGATGCCACATTCAAGGAGAGTAGGAAGCAAGTCATCACCTGTGTATAGGACCCAGGGGACCTTTGCAGTTTCTCTGGAATTGGTACCAATATCTGACTTTTAAAAACAAGAGAAATTAAACTTTCCAGCATGTTGCTATTTGAATGACCTACTCCGTGGAATTACAGCAGCAAGCTAATCCTTTAGGAGCGATGGCTCTATCAATCTTTGGATTTTTCTAATGTGGAAGCTACTCAATTGCATCTCAGAAATCAGGGAGGTAATTACTCATGCAGACAGCACAAAATGAAAGAAAAAAATGCAAGTTCTGCTGAGTATCCCTTTTAGAATGAGCCTCGGAACAGGGAAAACAGCCTCTATAATCAGTCAAATCCTTGCACTAATTTTTCAGGTGCTGATGGCTGGACTGAGAATACAGGCTGCAAAAGTTAACACCACGAAGTAGCTTTGAGAGTAGGTTAGGAGAGAGAGAAAGTAGAAGGTGTTTCTTGGTTTTAAGAAAGAGCTCTACTTGGGGGTATGGTTCAGTTGATAAGTGTACCAGGATTTAAGTTTAATGTGTCATCTGCCACAAGTCTCACCATTCTGTAAACTCAAAAGTTGTTGTTTTTTTTAAATAAGGAGTCATTCTTAAAATAAATCAAGGGTAGGAGAGGATTTAAAGGTACTGTCATGGTAGATTTTAGGTTACTTTAGGCTTTCTCATGTTCCAAATTAAAACCATTTAAACCTCTAACTTAAACTTCCATGTCATCACAAAAGTTTTGTCATTTGACTAACTAAAGCATCTCCTGACTAAAGGGTGAGCCACCACTATCATCACAAGGTATGCTGTCAGTAAATGTGAATTACTTGATTGTGCTTTTAATATAGTGCACACATATGTGTTATAAGTAATCTCTCCCTTCTATTCAAACTTTCCCATTTCTCGATCAGATCTATTTTCTATTTCAGTTATCTATTTGAATATTTATCTGAAATTGGCATACATTATTCTTCACAGGGAAAATCTAGTTAAGCAACTTGTTTAGTATGTTGTCTAAGGTCATATGCATTCCAGATGTGTCAACTAGTGGTTGTAGCTTTTTGATTTTTAGAGATAAACCATCATTCATATTTCCAGCCATATAAGAAGAAGTTTATATCATAAATATACAAAAATGATGCAATTATATTGGGTAGTTAGACTCTAAGTGTTTCCATATCTAGAGAGCAAGGACAAATAGAGAATATATATGTTCCTCCTCTGTTTTTAAATGAGCTTAATTTTATTTGTTATTTTTCCAAAGACTTAAAATTTTTGACTTTTGCAAGCATTTAAGTAAATTTTGCAGCATTCAGTTAAGAGACCGGAATGCAGGTGAGGTCTCATCATGAGGACTGGACTTTGGTGTGCCCTATAAATCACAGATTTTGAGGTTCTATTTTTTATTCATTTTTATTGAATATAGATTTATTTCTCATACAATGTTCTGACCACATTTCCCCATTCTTCCACTCCTTCCTACTCCTCATCCCCTCCCCCTCCCTCATCTACTCCAGTTTTATTTCCTTTCAGAAAAGAGCAGGCCTCTAAGAGACTACAACCGAACATGACAAAACAAAATATAACAAGATAAGGCAAAAGCCATCACACTGCAGCTGGACAAAACAACCCAAAAAGGCAAAAGAGTCAAAGACACAACTGTTCCCACAGTTAGGAATCCTTAAACCACCAAACTAACAGCCACAACATATACACAGAGGACCTGCAGGTCCTGTGTGTGCCTCTTCACTCTCTGTGAGACCATTTCATTCCTCCTTGGTTGATTCAGTAAATGAAACAGAAGCCATGTCCTCCTGGTGTCCTCTATGCCAGCTGCCTCCTGCAATCTTTCTATTCCTTACCCTTTTTCTATTGCCCTAGCTCTGGGGAGAGAGACCTGATAGAGACCTCCTATTTAGATTCTCTCTCTACATAATGCCTGGCTGTGGGTCTCTAGATCTGCTCCTATCTGATGCTGGACAAGGCACTGATCTATGAGTAAAGTAGATTGCCATTAGGAATCAAGTCACTGATTTTTTTAAAATACCAGTCATATTTGATTCTACTCTAGGTCTCTGGGCTATCCAGTCTTCAGTTTCTTGCCACCCAAGCAGTGGCCTCCTCTCACAGAATGAGCCTCTAGTTAAATTAGACATTGGTGGGCCACTCTCAGAAATTCTGTGTCACTATTACCCCAGCATATCTCACAGGCAGGACAAAAGTTTTGTGGCTGGGATGGTGTCCACCAGTAGCCTGCAGAGAGTACTTCCTTACACCAAAGAGATGTAGGGATAAAAGCTCTGTGCAGCACAAGCCCAGTTTCTCTATGATCAATGAGCTGTTGTCCTTGGCAACAGGGACCTGCTCTTAGTTTGAAGAGAGCAACCCTTTGTCCTAGCATCAGCTTGGGTAGTTAGGGATCTCTGTGGGGCTCCACCACTCAGCCAAGTTAACCAATTGCATCTCAGTTCTGCCACCAGGAGCCTTGTCTGGCTACAAGAGATGGCCTGTCTAGATTCCATGTCCCTATTCTAGGAATCTTCCCTAAGATCACCCTCACAGATTCCTGGAAGTTTCCACTGTACTAGGTTTCACCATCATTTTTCCCCCGGAAGATGTTTCTTTCTCTATGTGCTTTGTTGGATGTACTGCTATGTCCAACAACTGATACTCTAAGATGTTATAGAAGAAGAGCACAATATTAAAATGTTGATTTGAACAATAAGTGCACTGATAAAGGAGAACCTTAAAATAAGCATGAGGATTCCTACTTCATCCATGCTTGGCACAGATTAATCTGGCTTTCTGAGGCTTGAACACTAATGATACATGATGATACATGAAATTCATGATGTGAGCAGTAGTTCTCATAGTCCACGTAGGAAGTAGAAAACAACTCAACCAATGTGGCAGCAAAGGGATCATGAAGGAATGTGTGTGCAAGACAGGCAAATGGGGTGCATACTGTCTAAGCACATTATACACATACACAAGAACATTCTAATGAGTGCCATGTACAAATAATATACACTACTAAAACATAGATTTTGGGATTGTGGTTGTTTGAATGAAAATGGCCCCTATAGGCTCGTGGGGAATGGCATTATCAGGAGGAATGATCTAGTTGGAGTAGATATGGCCTTGGTGGAAGAAGTGCACCACTGGGAGTAGGCTTTGAGGTTTCAGATGCTCAACCCAGGAGTCGTGTCTTATTCTTTCTTCTTGCTACCTAAGGATATAGAATTCTCAG
This sequence comes from Dicrostonyx torquatus, assembly GCA_028555095.1. Lineage (NCBI taxonomy): Eukaryota > Metazoa > Chordata > Mammalia > Rodentia > Cricetidae > Dicrostonyx > Dicrostonyx torquatus. Next base: position 5,145,336 of record JAQHUG010000108.1, read on the forward strand.
CTTTTTCTCCAGCACTATGTCTACCTGAGCTCTGCCATTCTTTCCACTATGGTGACAATGGTCTAAGCCTCAGAACTATAAGCCAGCTCAAGATAAATTCTTTCCTTTATAAAAGTGCCTATGGTCATTGTTTCTGATCACAGTAATAAACCCTTAACTAAGACAGGGTCGATCACACAACTGAAAATAAAGGTGACAAAAGGGTGTGAATCTCACTTTGGAAGTATCAAAGTAAAAAAAAAAAGGTGAAAGATACAAATCTCATCTGCTTTTAAAACTAGGAAGCTAGGATCAGACATTCAGAGGCACATTTGGAAGGCATTTGCAGTACGTGTGGGAGTGGGGTGATGGAAATGGTTTTGTTTCTTCAACAGGAGAAAGCAGAGATGAGAGCCTTGTGGGCAGAGCGTTAGCAAACGGCTACACTTCCTAGAGGTCAGTGTTTAAAAATGGCTGCTCTTACATCATAGAAACTGGGAAAATGTTTTCAAGGAAATTTGGTTAAAATAGTTCAAGTTTCAGAGACAATTAAAAGAGCAAGGGCTAGCTACATGGAACGTACACCTATAATCTCAGCATCTCAGTGTCTGCATCAGTGAGTTTATTAGTTTGAGTGAAGGTGAGGTTCATAGCAAGACTCTGTGTGAGAAATGGAACAACAATGAAGATTACTGGAGAAACCTAATTAAGCTTCTTTCTTAATCCATGTGTAGGTTCCACGTCAATTGTATTACTCTGTCTGGCTCAACATTTACCACCTGAATTTACAACAACATGATGCAAGCAACAAAAACAATTTTGTTGTTTCTATGTTGTAAAAAGGAAATGATACAAGCCAACAAATGACCTGGGAGACTTCCCCTCTCTTAAATCTTTCTCTCTTTAATCTTTCTCTCCCTCTACCCACCCTCCACTCACACACACACACAAACACATGCACACGCACACACACTTAGCCTCTAAGTTGAGAGGACTTTCTGGATATAACGAGTACCTTTCCAGCTAGAGGAAAAACAATGTGGACATCATTAGGATGCTCTGAGGCCACGTCTTCCTCCACTCAGAAAACATTCACTTCTCATTTACTCAAAAATAAAGTGGTATCTTTGGAAGGAAGAAAAAAACATATGTGTGCCCTCCAGAGTGAAACTTCTGTTTAGTGGGAGAAAACAGTAAAAAGCTTGTCCTATCACTTTCCATTTTTACTTTAGAAAACACAAATGCCTTTTGATGGTCAAAATTTAAAAACAAAAAAAGACTGGTATTTGACTAGAACACATTTTTACAGCTTGGAAATGTTCAGTCCAGTCATATGAGGACACCAACACTAAAACATCACCCCTCTCTTCCTTACTTTTTCTCAAAATCTTAACATTCTTTGTTGAGAGGGTAGGAAAGAGAAAAGAAGGCACCTGGGGGAGGAGATGGACAATGAAATTGTATTGTGTAGTCTGATACATTCTCTTAGCCTGCTTCCTTCAGAGTTGGGATTAAACAAACAAAACAATGGTGCACTCAGGTTGGAAAACAATGGTGGCGTCAGCTCTGAGCATCCTTGTAACTTAAATGTGAGTCTCAGGAAAGCTAAAGCACCCATTGTCAGTGGATCATTCTCAGAGAGAGGGAGAAGGCACTTGTAAGAATTCCAGACACATGGACTCTCTTTAATCTTCAATAAAGCTTAGAGCAACTCTCAAAGTCAAAATAGAAACAGAAACTTCATGGTTTTTACTTTAGAATTAGGAGCCTATGCTACACAATTGATCATTGAGGCAATGTTTGTTCTGCTTCTTTTCATTGTGAAATATTTAGTTATGGAGTAAAATAATGAGTCTTATGACATTTGCCCATATATATATAATTTACATTGCTTCCCCCAAGCCTTTCCCCATTTTTCTCCCCGCTCTAATTGTCCCTTTGTTCCCTGCAGAGTTTGCTTCCTGTTTTTATTTGTCACACACACTTCGCTCTCCCTTTTTTCCACACACACACACACACACACACACACACACACACACACACACACACCCCTCTGGCTTCTGCAGGAGAGAAAATACACAGTATTCAGTTTCTCTCCCATTCCTTTCTGCTTTACCTGCTCCACTCCATAAATCTTCCTTACTACTCATGGTGGCCCTTAGCTTTCTCATTCAGTCTTCTTAGATTTTTACCATACACCATTGAGATATGTTAAAATTATTCTCTTTGGGAACTAGAGAGATGGCTTGGGAGTTAAAAGCACTAACTGTTTCAGAGGACTCTTGTTAATTCCCAGCTTGCACATGCCAGCTCAAAAACTGTGTGTAACTCCTGTTCTAGGAGATCTGATACCTTCCTCTGGCTCCCATACACACTGAGCACACATGGTGCACAGAGATGCATACAGGCAAAACAATCATACATGTAAACTAAAAATAAATAAATGTAAAATTTAATGGTTTTGCTACTTTTTGAGATATTTTGCTCCATACTTATTGATTTTTGACAGTATAAAAGAAAAAATAAAATTTTAAAAATTTTATTTTTAATCATAGGCATGCATAAATGTCTGTGTATATTTGGTGTGATCATGTATCCTCAGAGACCAGAAGAGGGTGTTGGATCCCCTGGAGCTGAAGTGACCAGACATAAATACTGAGAACAAAACTCAGGTCCTTTGGAAGAGTGGCACCCATTTTTAATTACTGAGCCATTGCTCTAACACCAGAAAAAATATGAGTTTTTGAATTGCACTTAAATATTTCTACACATGGCTATTCATCCTTTTTAAAATATTTTAATCGTGAAGCTAAAATATTTCCATTAAATAAAATGTCATTTTCAAAGTTACACTTTGAATGTCTGAACTGCAGTCTTCTGGACCAACTACTTCAGCATCTTTCAGCGTGGCTGCAAGAACTGCACAAGGACTCAGGCAGACGACAAGACAATGGAGATTGAAGCTTAAAGCTGTCTCTCAACTACTCAGTACATGTGGGGAGAATTCTGTGTTTAGGCCAAAGTGTGGTAACAGATGTAAACTCATTATAACAAATGTCATAACCATATACTTAGAGAAGCCCCAAAAATCTATAGTTACTCGAGCTAACAAATTAAGCAGGGTAACTAGATACAAGGTCAATTTATAAAATTACTTACAATTTCATTTATCAGCAACACTAGAAATCTCAGAAATAAGTTTGTGGGGCTAGTAATTTCAGAGTATCTGAAGGTCCAATATTTTAATAAATGTTAGAAAGGATGTCTAAATCTCCACAGCAAAATATGATTAAAACCTCAGTGACAAGAACAGAATAAAAGCTACATAAGTGTACATTGGCATATGATGATATGACTTTGACAGGTTTTAGTTTGTATGCAAAGGTGTCTTACAAGCTGGGAACGTTGATAATATGCATCTATGATTATACAGTTACAAGCAAACTGACAGCAGTCGATACGAAGTTCTCCATAGGGGAGGAACTTTGCCTGATTGTTTAGGGAAAGGAGGCAGTAAGGTGGAGTTACAGCGGAACTCCGAAATCCTCTAATGTCACAAATGAATGATATTTGGGCTTGGGAAAAGGCAGGAAGATAACCACCAAGGGTATAATAAGCAAGGGATGAGATAAAGGATTCAGGGACAAGGTAGAGGTTAATGCCATTATCAAGCTAAGTGCAGGTATACTGCAAAGAACATGGGATTTCCCTGTGAAAGGAGAAAGATTTGGTCAGTAGTGTGTATTTAAGATATAAGAGGGTTGATAGATTTAATAAGTAAAATATATACTATTATTAATCAGTCAAGAACATATTTATGTTGGCTATTTTATAGTTTGCAAACCACTTATGAGCTAAACTAATGCAGATATTATGAAAAAGAAGGGTCGATTTTGACATAGGAGCAGTAAATGGGAGATAGTCTTGGCAGCCACAGAGTATCATAGCTGTTGTCCATAGATGGACAACAGCCTTGGCTTAGGGTTATCCTACCAAAGCTAGTTTTGTTGTTGTTGGAGATCAGCTTCCATTTTGTTCACAATGATTCTGCTTATTGTTATTATTGCATTGGTTGAAAAAAAGTAAGCATAAATGACTCCTTTTTATGCCAAGTATTGAATTTTTGTTGATAGCTTTGATAAAATCCTGGTTCAAAAATATGAAAACAAAACCAAATTATCTGGGCTATGCACATTGCCTTACCCACTTTTTTCATGAATCTCATGTTCTTGGTTTACCCTTGGAACACTGACTCTCTCTTCTCTTACACTTTCTTCAGTGTTAGTCCCCAGAGATATACCTGAAATACTCAACCAATAGTAGTTCAGCAGGAGAGGGGCTAATGGTAAGAGAGTGTGGGAAGCTGCTGTTGACTCTACAGGCCTGCATGGTGGTTGTCCACGCCCACCCACAAGGAGGTAAAATCCTGTTGGAGAATCCTTAGTGATGTGCCATCTGTTTTCTCCCTGCTCCATGACTAATGCACTATCCACATATGCATGACGATGTTCTTCTCCTATGTAAAAATACATGGTTTTTGTACCAATAATTACCATTTTCATCTTAAGCTTCTTAGCATCTGCAGAGAGAAAGCAAGAAGCTTTACTTTAAAAAAAAAAAAAAAGACAAGACCAGCAAAACATTTAGCTTGGCATTCTCTATTTTTTTTAAAGTTATGTTTAAAGAAAGCAAAACATCTGGTAACTGGAAACAAATGCTTATAGTCAATTCTCTTCTAATTTATGTATATTCATTAAATACTAGCTTCCCACCACAGTGGAAAAGAAGGAATACTCATGCTTCTTTTACATTTATATACCATGATATATGGGAAAGGAAAAAGAGGGGATTATGGCTACAAAAGTATGTGTGTATTTTAAACCAGTTACTTAAGGTAAGACCGGGGAAACTGAGCAAACAAATGGAGAGAGCATCAGACAGGGAAGCCCTATGTGTCATTAGGTAGTAACGAAGCAACTGTTTTTATGCTGTTGATGCTTACTTACTTCATGAAAAACTTACAAAAGATTCTATTTAGATACTAAAGAAGTAACAAGACACATCTATTTTAGTGTGATGTGTTGATTCATGGGACTATGTATTCTTTTTTATTGTTAACTGTTAAAGTTACCATAAAAAGCAATGAGCTTCATTACAGCATTTTCATGCATTGTTCTATTTGCCCTCCTTGCAACATCTTTCGCCCTGCTTCTTGCAGGTTCTCCAGTCTCACTAAGCACTGCCTCTTCTGCTTTCAGGTTCACAGACTTTTCTTTTCTTTTCTCCTCTTTTTCTCTCCTCATTATTGTCTTTCTATTTTCATTACATATATGCATATAGACACATTCTCATATGTATATGATGAAAATTTTTATTGTCATATATTTTATCTGTAGAATACTAGGTTTCTCAAAACACTTAAATTAAAATATTTTAATGTATATTAAATATATTCCTTCTGTATCTTCTTTTCCACTTCTCCTCACTTGATAATTTTCTACACACCCTTGCTTCTACTTTTATGTCACATATAATGCATACTACATTTTATGTATCTAATATATACATACATGTCATTATAAATACAGCTTCCACGTATGAGAGAAAACATGGTAGCTTTCTTACACAATCTGGTTTATCCTACTTAACATAATGATATAAGTTAAATACACCTTTTCAAATGTCATTATTTCAATTTTTATTGCTTAATAAAATTCTGTTGTATATATGAATCATATTTCTTTTATACATTCATCCTGTGATGGGTTATTAGGCTGTTTCATTCTTAACTTCTTTTTTATAATACAGCAACAAACCAGATGGGCAAGTATCTCTGTGTTATATTAAATTCCTTTGAATTAATACCGAGGAGTTTATAGCTGAGTTATTTTGTGATTCCACTTCACTTCTTGGAAGATCATCAATATTGTTTTCCTTCATAGCATTACAAACTTACATCTCCAACTGTGTGAATAAGGGTTGCCTTTCTCCTTCATCCTTAGCAGAAATTGTTCTCTTTAGCTTTTTATTGATCTCCATGTTACAGGGAGGGTAAAATGGAATCTCAAAGTAGTTCAATTTGCATTTCTGTGGCTAAGAATGTCAAAAACTTGTAAATAGTTATTGTCTATTTTACTTAAAAAATTTTATAGCATTCGTTTATGTGTATGTGTGTGTGTGCAGGTATGTGGGTGTGGTTGTCACAGTAAACACATAGATGCCAAATGATAATTTAATAGAATCAGTTCTCTTCTTTTACTATGTAGGTCCTTGGGATTGAACTCAGGTCATCAGGATTGGAGGCAAGTACTTTTATGCTCTCAACCATCTTAACAGGCCATTATTGGCCATTGCGTTGGACAACTTTCTGTTTAGTTCATTAACCTATTCATTAACTAAAAGCTATCATGTGTGTTTAATTTTTGAAGTTCTTTATATATTTTAATATGAATTCCTTAACTGATTTATAGTTGTCAAAGATAGTCCTTCCCATTCAGAAGCCATCTCTTCATTCTGTCTCTTCTGCTATATAGAAGCTTTTGAGTTACAAGCAATCCTATTTGTAATTTTGGGGATTATTTGTTATGCTGTTAAGAAGGTTCTTAACATGCTTTATATCCTATATCTTATACTTCTCTCTACATGCTTGCCTAATTTTTGAGCAGAGTTTGAGATATAGATCTATTTTCATGCTTTCATATGTTGGATACCATTGTCAAAATTCAGTAGCTGTAACTGTAATTTTATTTCTGGATCCTTTCTATTTTACTAAATTGGTCTACTCATCTCTATTTGTGTTAGCACCATTTTAATGTTGGCACTATGGCCTGAAACACAACTTAAGGTCAGGTATAACAATATCCTCACCATTAGTCTTTCTATTTAGGGTTGAATTGGTTACATAGAGCTTTCCTAATTCTATTTGAATGTTAACTTTTTCTCCAAGTTTTGTCAAGAATGTCATTGGGACAGTGTTCAATCTGTAGATAATTTTCAGTTATGTAGCTATTTTCACAATATTAATTCTTCCAATTCATGAACATGAGAAGTTTCTCACCCCTTAGCCACTTTGATTTCTTCTGTGTCTCAAAATGCTTCATTGTAAAGGTCTTTCACCTCTTTTATTAGATTTATTGCTAGTCTTTTAAAAATGCTGTTGTGAGGAGGTATTTCCCCAAATTTCATCCTCACTGTTTCTGTAGTGAAAAGTCACTGAGTTTTCCCATTTTTGTTGATGTTTTGGATTCTTCTTTTATGTTGGAGAATGGGCATCTTGTGTCATTCCAGATGTTAGAGGAAACACTTTCAGTTTCTTTCCATTTAGTATACTGTTATTCATAGATTTGCTGTATGTGGTTTACCCTGTTGAGATGTCTTCCTTCTATTCCTGGTTTCTTCAGGACTTTTGTTGTATAGAGAAGGTGATCTTTATGAAAGTCTATTCTATATCTATTGAGATGATCATGTGATTTATGTTCTCAAGGCTATGTATTTGGTAATGCTTACTGATTTGTGTATGTTGGATCAATCTTGTGTTCCTGAAATAAAAGCAACTTTGTCTTACTGCATGACCTTCACAAGGAAAATGACCTGCAGTTTTCTTCCATTATTTGTCATGTCATATTTTTTTAGTCTGGTTTTTGTCCTAGGTAGCACTGGATTCTCAGAATAAGTTTTGTAGTATTATTTCTCTTCCTGTCTAATAGAAGAGTTTGAGAAAGTGTTGGTGTTAAGACATTTCTTAAGAGTTTGGTGATGTCAGCAATATATCTATCTTGTCCTAGACTTTTCTTTGTGTTGAAAATTTGAATTACTCTTTTGATCTTATTGTATATTATAGGTCTATTTAAATTGTTCAGATCTTCTATATTGAATTTTGGTAGGCTATGTGAATAACATTCCTAAATGTTGGAATGTAAGTTTTTATTTTATCTAATTTTTACTGAATATTAACAAGTTCCATTTTCCTCTATAACTTTGTTAATTTGGATCTTATTTTTCTTTTTGTTGGTTTGGCTAGGGGTTTTCCAGTCTTGTTAATATTTTCAAATACACAACTCTTTAGTTGATTTTTATATATTATACTTTTTGGTCCATATTTCCTTATTTTATGGACTAGTCTTATTAGTTCTTGTCATCTATTAGTTTTAGCTTCTGGTATTTTAGGGACATGAGATGAATCATTAGATTATTTATTTGATATTTCTCTGTTTTATTTAATTACTCTTATTTGTGTGTGTGTGTGTGTGTGTGTGTGTGTGTGTGTTTTACAGTGCATATGTGAAAGTCTAAGGACAGTTTAACAGAAGCTAATTCATTCATTCAGCTATATGGGCCAGGGATCAAATTAAAGCTGCAAGGCTTAGTTTCAAGGACCAAATTACACAACTGTAATATATATGCAGAG
>JAQHUG010000108.1:5158281-5189336 GCA_028555095.1 Dicrostonyx torquatus
GGGGTGGTGGTAGGCAAAAGGGAGGGGGGTAGAATGGAGAAGAGTTGTATTTCTTTTGAAAGTTGAATTTCTTTGTCAGACAGCCTTATTTCTATTACATATTACATTTATCACGAAATTACTCTTTCACCATATGCAGTGTCAGAGGATGTCATATTTTCATTGTAGAGACTGAGGTGTACTTGTTTTCATCCAGTTAAAGGTAATTAATGTACGGACTCATCATTTCATGAAGTCAGGAAAATGTGAGCAACTTCGGAAATGGCCATAGTCAATTCAGGAATCTAAAGAACACATCTGGAGTTCATGGTATCTGTGTTCTGAGTTCTGAGCCCTCTACTCAGTTGCAGCCATGTGACATATTCTGATGCTATAATAGGCACAACTATACTGCTCAGGTCTCTAGTCTTTTCTTCTAAGACCACTAATAATAGTCATGGGAACTTCTTCATGAACTAAGTATTCCTCAAAAGACTCATCTCCAGATCTTATTGCTTTGAGAATGGAACAGTAACAAGAGCCCTGAATGATCAGCTCTCAAGGCTACTCTCAGGCTTTGAAGAAAACCCCACTGTGTAGTGAAATTAAACTCAAGGTTTTTATTTTCAGAAGGGTACAGAACAAAGTAACACACATGCTGTGCTATTCTGGACATGCTCTTTACTATTCCGTGTATTTTTCTGTTCTCTAATTTTCTTCTATATTCTAATTCTTTTTATTTTTCCTTTGTTTAAGTTCTCCATTCCAATTTTCTCTAGTTTCAATTTTTCTTGCTTCCTTGTTCACCTAGCTTAAATACATTTTATACAGGAGGCCTGAGGTAATAAGAATAAAAAGTTTCAATTCAAGGATTACATCTCATTGGTCATAGCATGTAAACAATAATATCAGAGCTATTTACTATGCAAGGCAATATTTTAAAGATTCTGCTGTAAGACTGCGACTAGAGGCCAGCAGCACAGTGCCCAGTGAGAAAAGCTGCAAAACGTAGGTTTTTATCAGCCAGATGTAGCAAGCAAAGAATTGGCATAATTTTTTATGTTGTTTTGTGTTAATAACCTTGGATTTGGCTAGACATCTGCAACTCTGACCTTGTGCTCATTTGTAAAGTTTTTAACTCATGATCCATTTATGAAAAATTATTTAGTCCAGTTTGAACTCGCCCTGAGGTAAGCATGAGCTAATTATGAATAGTTTGAGTAAAAGGAACAAAGCAGGCTTTTAAGAATCTTACAATACTCATGGGACAATAGATCTAGTAATAAGGCATATCCTAGTATATTTTCTATATACCAATAGTAAACAGATTAATGAAAAGTCATCTTCCTGACCACCCATGGATATTTGTGCCCACAAGATTAAGATGCGATCATGAGATTACATATACATATCACATGAGATTTATACACTACAATGCAGGTACTGGGGAGACACCATAACTGCTTATGCAAATGTGAAATTACAGAGAGAAGCACCAGTTTCTAGAGTTGGTGTTTCCACAGGCCTTTCCCAGATGGGTTTCTCCTCCATTAGAGGACCATTCCTCTGATGAGTTGACATATGAACACTAGTTGTCACATACTGTAACTTCCACACCTTTCAAAAGGATCTATCATATATAGAAACTGTAAAAGGACATAATGTATCCACTGCAAAAACTGTCCTGTCTTTGCGTTACTACATACAATGAACAACAACTCATACACAAGTGACTTAATAACATGTCCAGCACCAAGATGAAAAGTCTAAATGACTCAGGTGTTGACAGGATCACCTATTGAATTTGATCCATGTACTTTGGCTTCTCTAACAGCAGGATGACATTAGAATATGTGGGCTACTCATACAGAAATTTATGGTTTCAAGTGTGAGTTATGTGGTACTCTTTCACCATATGCATTGTCAGAGAACATCATATTTTCATTGTAGAGACTGAGGTGTACTTGTTTTCATCCAATTAAAAGTAATTAATGTCCAGACTCATCATTTCATGAAGTCAGTAAATGTGGTAGTATATAGCAACTTAGGAAATGGCCATAGTCAATTCAGGAATCTAAAGATGTGTTGTCTTCTATAATGTTGCTTTGAAGGTCTTCCTAAACTGCTCTGATACATGCTGTTGACTGAAGCAGTGACAAGAATTCACATAATGACAGGAGAAGGCCTTGGACAAGGTTGCCTAATGGGAGAAGTAACAGAAAAGTCCAACTCAATTTGAAAGTCAAAATATTTTAAGATTCCTAGGTATTGTTTGTATCAAGTTGAGGCGTCAAGGAGTTATATGTTGTTTGATGTTTGGACAACATCACATTTACATCGACTGCGGCACTTTATACTGTTTAACTTCACCCCCAGTCTCCGTTTACACTAACTTATGTTGGAATCTAGTCAAAATTTGGGGACATTTTTGAAAGTGGAGACTATGTTTTTAACAGAATTAGAGTATCATAATTAATGAGTAATTTATCCATTTAAGGCTTCAGTAAGTTCTGTTGCTAATATTTAAAGCGTGACAAGAACAAAACCCTATTTTAAGGTACATATTTATCTATCTGTATTCAGGGCTGTGTTTTCAAGTATAGTTTCATTTACACTTTGTGAATAAATCTATATGTTAATAGATACTCTGTTTTACATGATAAAACAAAAATTTTAATCACTGTGCAGAGAAGCATTGAAAGACATTAATTAATAAATATGGATCAATGTTCAAAACCTAATGTTCTTTTAAGAAAGATCACCTATTAAGCCCTCATGTATTTAACACATATATGCTTCAATATATTTGATTGGGACATTAATAAAACCTTATTGCTTATATTAGCATCCACTTGTATAAAACAATTAACAGCGAAGAGAACCAGGCACAATACATTAATCACTGATATAAGAAATAGAACAATTTAAAAAAAATTGTTAAAGATAATTACTTTGATAAAAATAGTAAAATCAAATGGAACATATTTTCTTAATTAGTTCATATGCATAAAAAGTGTGAGGAGGTGATGTTCAAAGACCATAATGAGAGAGAAAGAAAGGTCCTGGAATAATCAATTCACCAGCCAAAACGATTATGCTTTGTGTGTTAGCAAAAGACTTGGATCTTCATTATAATGATCGATAGTGTATTTAAGCTGTGAGTCATGTCTAAGAGTACCTATTTATTTTCAAAAACACATATATTGTCATTTTAGAAATCTTTTTAAAAGGCTCATAGATGATTTCAGATCACACAAAAGGAATGTAAATGGTGCATCAGCTGTGAAGTGTCCTTGAGTCCAGAAAACTTTAATTTGGCTTCATGAGATTTCATGCAGCCTCTTACATTCCAGAAGGTATTTAGACATTATTTTCCCAGAGAATGTCTAGTTATCAGTATTGTTGGAAGCTGGATCTTGGTTATTGAATGTAAGACTTAGATAAGTAACCCACACCCACCACTCCCAACACCACTGCTGGCATCATTACTATCACCCCCACTCCTTGACACCACAACCATCACCCCTGCTGCCACAGTCAACATTACAGGCAAGAGCAGGAACAACACAATAGGGCTCCTATTCAGCTGAGTTCCAGACCAACAAGACCTATTTTTAGTTTATTTACACACCATTAATACTCCATGGTAAAATTAAAATGAAACTAGGTGGCTTGTATTTTACTTGACAATAGGTATAGGTACTGGATCAGAGGAAATAGGGGCACAGAGACAGCTAAGTTCTAAATTCCTGATGTCCTGGTTCCCTCAAAAATAAGATACTTCTCCAATTTTGTGTTTTATGAACTTCCCAGTTTCAACTTTTCTTCATCCCTTTGTCTTTTTCTTGATTGCTCATGTGTATAAGATAAAAGTGTTAGGATACATCCAAATGCCTTCCTTGACATTCCATCTGAAATTCAATTAGTCTGAATCAAATTCTTCTAGTCTTTCTGACTGTGTTACAAAATTCTCTGGCTGAAGCAAAGTTTAGGGATGGAAAGGGTTATGTGGCTTATACTTCCTGGTCACAGTTCATTGCTGAAGGAAGTAAGTGCAGGAACTCAAGCAAAAATTTGAAGTAGAAACCACGGCAGAATGTTGCTTCCTGTTTCACTCTTTGACTCATGCATAACTGGTTTTCTGATTCAGTCTAGGATCTATGCCTAAAGAACTGAGTCATTCTCAGGAGCCTAGGGTACCTAACGTCAACTAGCCAGTAAGCAAATCCCTCACAGACCTGTCCACAAGCCAGTCTGCTCTAGGAAATTCCTCTTTAATGATTCTAATTTATGTGAAGGTGACAATTAAAGCTAGCTAGAACACCATCCATAAAATCATATAACATAAGTGAATGCTTTTTCTGCTATGAATAAATTATTCTTAGATTCCATTTCTCTGACATAACTATGTTTACAGTCTCCTTACTACATAAGAAAACTATGGTTTCTTCTATTCTCTTGTCAAATATTCCTCAATAGGTAATTCAATGGAAGCATTGAGCTGATCCAGTAATATCTCTCCAGCATCTTTTTGTCACCATGAAAGCTTTTTTTTTTTATAAACACACCCTCATCTGCTCTTTAGCCAACATTCAATCCATTTTATGTACATTTATGTCCATTCTATCTTCCTCCATTTCCAGACCTCAATCTGTCTACTGAGACCTTGATCTTTGATGTGGAACTTTGTCAGACGCTGTCTGGAATGTAAGATCCTGCTCCTCACATAGAGACACAGCTGAAGTCTTCTTCTAAAAGGAGAAAGGCTCTGAATGAATAAACATTGGCATTTCGTGTGGGGCTCTGTCAGACGCAGGCTGCTCCAGCTATAAAATGTTGATTAGAAATCTCCGAAGGTGTAGTGTGGAAGGGCATCATTTGTCCTTTGTCTAGTGGTTTCTCAAATTACGAGAGCTTTTTAAGCCATTTGTCATGGACTGAGGAGGAAGACAGTGGCAGGCGGGGTTCTTTCACTAAGCATTGCCAAGACTGCAGCAGAAGAGCGAAGTGATTTTTACTTCTTTGTCCAGAAAAACACTAGTTGTGGAGGTTTTTGAAGTGAATCCATTCCATTAACTTATCATGGGAGTGGGTTAGTGGAGTATGAATAGACAGCATTTATCACCATCCATTCTTCCTAGTCCACTTTGCTGTAGACTGAATATAGGCCCTTAGAACAATGTCTAATATGCATGTATGTAAAATATATGTTATCCATAGTACACAGACATAAACAGTACAATATTTACCTTTTTAAAAGAGATTTTATTTTATCTTTAATTGCATGTGTGTGTGTGTAGCATGATGTTCATGTGACCACAGGTGCCCACTGAAGCATCAGATACCTGTGAAGTTTGAGTTAAAGATGGTTTCAGCTATCTGATGTGAGTACTGGGAACTGAACTCAGAACCTCTGCAAGAGAAGAGCACACTCTGTACTGCTCATGAAATGGTTCAGCGACAGAATTGTCTTTAAAAGAGATGAGGGAAATATTCATGTTTTAAAAATATATTTAAAGTGATAGAATAAGGAAAAAATGCTTCTAAATTAACACACAATTTTTTATTCTTTTATTTTTGATATTATAAAATATTCATATGATTTCTTCCTTTTCTTGCTCTAAACTCTCCCTTCTTGCTCTCCTTCAAATGCATAGGCCTCTTTTTTTCATTAATTGTTGTTACATGCATATATGTATAAACTTATATATCCATAAAGACAACCTGCTCAGTCTATATAGTGTTGTTTGTATGCATGTTTTTAGGGCTGACCATTTGGTATTGGATAACTGATGGGTATGGTCTTCCCTGGGGAAGATTATTCTGATCTTATCATCTATTAGTTGCCTATAGTTTGTGTGTAGACTTGAGGTCTCTGGGTCTTTCATCCATTAACTTTGGCATTAACTTTGGTATAATACTTGATCAGCTCACATTTGGGCAATAATGTTGGTGAGACTTTATGGGTGTAGCTTCTGACATGACTAGGAGACCCACTCTCATAGCAAACTCCCTGATCCTCTGGCTCTTACAGTCTTTCTACCATCTCTTCCGTGATGTTCCCTGAGCCTTAGTTTGGGAGTTGTTTTATAACTGTATCCGTTGAGACTGATACAACTCTCTGCATTTTTGATTGTTTACGATTCTTTGTAATGATATTTATCTGTCCAAAGAGAAGTTTACTCAATGAAGGGTGAAGACTACACTTATCTTTGAATATAAAGGAAAATATTAAGAATATAATTAGGGATTATGCTTATTTAGTGAAGTACTGGTTGTAGATTTTTCTCTATGTCCTGTGACGTCACTGCCTTGGTTAGTGAACTAGGTTTCCCATAGCAGGTACGGTTTTCCTCTTTCTGAGTGGGTCTTAAGTACAATTAGGGAGCTTTTGGTTCCCTGCAGGTCATTGTAGTTGTCTTCTTTGACCTTAGAGCAGGGACAGTTCTCAGCCATTTTTCTCAAAACTCTGCCTTTGCAAAGCTCTCTGCTCCCCTCGGGTATGCGGCTTGTTTTCACAGTTTAGGTTTAGTGCGATGCAGTCAGTCTTGACTCCTGCTGCATTATTTATTAAAGTCTCTCCTTCATTTACCATTGTGTTCTTCACATTATTTTCTTTGCAATGCCAATTATTACTGTGTGAATAATTGCTAGTTGTACAGTTTCCTTCCATAAGTTTTCATTTGTTGGTATCCATGTTTGTATTTTTTTCTTTTGGTCAGTCTCTGGAAGAATACATCCTTGGGAGGAGGAACCATGTCTGCCTTGCTCATTCAACAAAGATTGGCATATAGAAGATACTCAACAAATATTTTCTCCATGAGCCCATTTCTTTGTTCTAATTTCTCCTCTCTTCCCACTCTGTCACTCTCAATCATGAAAGGAATAGAAGTATATGTGTGTGAATGTATATGCATATATATATGAATATGCACTGTAAAGTTTTAGAAATATTTACTTATCTGTATATTTAGCTCTAGCTTATATTTGCAGCACAGTTGCAAGTTATGGCATTGTATACATGAATCATGATTAACCATTCTGTCATGATGGACACTGAGGTTTCTCTACACGTGTTTTCTTCAGTGAGTAGCCAATGTTGAAATGAATTTCTCTGCATTCTCTTCTTTGCTTTTGTGTGCATTCAGCTCCATAAAACAGATTCTTACAAGTGAAAATAGGCTTAACTAAAAATATTGGATTTTAGTATTTTCTTGCCCTTATCAAAATTTATATTAACATATTTAAAATATTTCTAATTTTTACAAAAGATGACATCATTTTCAAAGTTCTTAAATTTGGTAACCAGTGTTAATAATTCTGAGTATTTATTTTTTCTGGGACTTTCTTTCTCTTACTCCATTTTCATTTTTCCATGGCACTGTTTTACTCTTTCTGCTTGCTTAAATTGCTTTTAGGTTCTGATTACAAGATCAGATTCTTAAATGTTTTAAAAATATTTCTCAAGTCTGGGGTTTGCTTTTTATCATTGTCTATATGTTCTTTTAAAATTCAGAAGTATAAAGGAATTAGCAATTTTTTCATGTAATTGGTTTATGGATTTCAGATTTGAGTGTATTAAGTCCTTTTCATGTCCTTAGTATTAAAATAGTTTTAATGTTTTCCTAATATGTTATGTTGAAACAAGCCATATTTATCTTTCAGTTGATGGGAATGAATATAGAGACCTACAACTGAATAGTGTGTAAAGACTTAAAAACAACAGTCTTAAATAGCATATCCTCATCAAAGTTCACCCCTAAAGGAAGGCAGAGAAGGGAGAAATATTGCAAGACCCAGAGGTGGTGGCTGGCTCCGAGGAAACGTCTTGCAACAGGACTGATGCGTATGTGAATCCACAGAGACTGTGATGCCATGAACATAACATACACAGGTTCAAACCAGAAAAAATTCCAGTGTGAAGAGTCGTGACCACAAAGAAGATATTTATAATTGATACTTGCCAAGAAAGGGACAATTAGTTTTCCCCAGTTGAGTGTCTTTCAGTGTGCATTACAGCTGCCATGTTCCACAGCAGGCCTCATGTCCAGGAATACTTAACCAACACAAAACACATAACAATATTTGTGTGTGTGTGCTTTTGTTCTGCTTGCTTTTGCTATTTTTCATCTTATTAGTTTTGTTTGTTTGTTTTGATTTTATTTTTTGTCTTTATTTTTACAGAGAGAAAGAACATGAAATCGGATGGGTAGAATGGAGGGGAGATCTAGGAGGAGTTAGGGGAGGGTAAAGAATATTACAATGTATTTAAAATTTTAAATAAAATTAATTAATTGAAAATAGTTCAAATATATTCTTAATGTGTCATATTGAAAACAGTTACTTAACCAAAATATACTATTGAAAACCTTGTATACCATATAGTTGACATTGGTCTTTATGTTCTCCAAATAGGGCTAATTATTAGTCATTGATAAAACACTCTAGTTACCTGAATTGACCCATACTCAAAACTGTTCACAGATCTATTTGCATATTTCTGAACTCTGTATTATCTTTCACTAATATCTACAGCATTTCTTCACCAAGTGTTCACTGTTACGTTAATTTATTTTGTTAGAGTAATAAGATGCTGCCTACATTTGATTATGAATACTATCATGTGGAGAGTTAAATTGCTAATGTTAGATGTCTAACCAAATAAAACTTCAAGGATGAGAAAAAAGTAAAGTTTTTAACAGAAATTTAAAATATGACATATTTTGACTTTGGATTACATGAGACCTGTTTAGAGAGCATTTGTAACAGAATGCTTGATTATCTATCATCTATCTATTACCTATCTCTATCTATCTATCTATCTATCATCATCATCATCATCATCATCATCATCATCATCATCATCATCATCATCTGTCTATCATCTCTCTCTATCTATCTATCTATCTATCTGTTTGTCTGTCTGGCTATCTATCTAGCATCTCTCTTTGTATTATTGTGGACACTATAATATAGATTAACTTTTTAAATAAACTGTTGTAAATTTGACAAGACTAGCAATAAATGTCTTACCATAGTTTTGAAAGTTAACTTTAAATAAAAAACATTAAATGACTCAGGTATAGTGCATAGCAGAGAGAGGTAGCCTCTGTAACACATACAGAATTTTGTTGCTTTATTCAATTAATACCATAGGCATATGAAGATGCAGAGCAAGATAGTGTGTAAATAAGAGGAGAACTGTACACTGAGCAGTCAGCATGATGTTTTATTTTTCTTAGAACTGAGCAAAATGATCAACTAAAAGCAAAAATAAATATCAGTGAAGTGGATTTAAAGACACTGTATATTGCATAAAAACACATTTAAATTCATACCTCTGGCGTCAAATGAGAAGAGAAAGTACATAAATATTTAAATTTCTTGCCCGATCACAGAGATTTTAAATAAAACCATGAATAACTAACAAGAAAGTCTTCAGAAATGCACAAAATAAGAGAAACCATATTACATAATTAATAGGAAAACTATCAAGGAATGACAAAATAATGTTCCATTGTCCCACAATCTGTCTATTGACACATTATAATATAACATTTTACACAAATTTCGAGACAAATGTCACATAACTGCTCTGCAATAGATGACAGAGCACTGATGTTATCAGCACTTGGAGTGAAAACCAAAGGTAGGCTCAGAAAACATAATTTATGGTTGTAATTTATTAGCAATCAAGAGAAGTATAGAATGTTATTTGTACAAAACAATAAGCAACATTCATTAAAATAGAACAATTTGTTCTTTTCTTTTGTCCTGTATTTTTAGAATTTTCATATAAGCACAGGCTGTTCTCAATCTCATTATGTAGATGAAAGTGGTCTTGAACTTCTGATTCTCCTGCCCCATGCTCCCAAGTGTTTTTATTACACAACATACAGCACTACATTTGGATAACGTTTGCGATGTTTCTTGAAGACTACACTAGTTAGATTTAATAGTCAGCTTGCACAACCTAGACTCACTTGAGAAGGAAACCTCAGTTGAGGCGTTTCCCAGATTACATTGGACTGTAGGTGCATCTGATGGGTAATTGTTTTGATTGGTAGGGCCCAGCCTATTGTGTATTGTACTCAGGTGGTACTTGGCTGTATAAAAGAGCTAGCTAAGCACGAACATGGGAGTGAGAGAGTAAGCAGGGTTCCTCCAAGATTTCTGATACAAGTTCTTTATTGAGTTCCTACTTGTACATTTTTAAATGATGGATTATAATCTATAAAATGAAACAAATGTTGTATACATCCAGTTTTCTTTTGGCCAGAGTGTTTTATCATAGCAACATAATGATGCTAGAACAAGCACTACTGTGTGCTGCATATTTCTCTAAAACCATTGCACTTAAATTCGTTGAGACTTTAAAATAGCTTTTTGGAGGGAGATTATTCTGCTTTTCTTATAAGTTAGAAGTTGAAAGCAATAAAAAAGGTTTGTAAGTTTGTCTTGTTAGCAAGTTGGCAAAAAAAAGTTGGCATTAATTTAAAGGCTGAGATTGGTAAAAGAGAGGAAAACAAAACCAATAGACTACAAAATTAGTTCTAAAGGTTGTTCTTTCAAAAAAACCAACTAATTCGACAAATCCAAAGCATGTCTGATTGAGGAGAAAAGTAAAGAACATGCAAAAATAAACATTAGGAATTGAGAAGGAAAAAGTCAAAGATATGGGCTAGAGTTTAAATATTTATGGGAAGACTATACTGAATATTACAGCAACAGACACTATAATTTGAATGAAATGAATGATATAAAATATGAATGGTTGGAGAAAATATAAAATTAAAAATTGACTCTAAAAGGAGGATTTTTTAAAAAGCCTACAAAAGACCAATATTGATAGAAGAAATTTAAATATATTTAAGGATTTGTCTCTGAAAGTGGATGGCCCTGGTTTTGGGGTGAGAATACTCATTTATTTAACAAATATTGACTGATTCCTTGTTCAGAGGAAGGCAGTCCCCATGCAGAACAAGTTGCTTCATCAGCAAGGTCATGCATGCTATCTATTCTTTGACGCTCTTGTTGCTCATAAAATTTGCTCCCCACTGCTAGGAACACTATGTAAAATCTGAAGATTCTTAGCTTCCTTTGTGGTATTAATTTTTTTTAAATAGAAAGCTTTTTATCCATTATTAGCAAACTACTTTAAAATTCATATAAAAGTGTGTGTTTGTGTGTGTGTGTGTGTGTAAAATTAATAGGACTATAAATAATGCAAATTATGTAGGACTGGCTCCATCCACAGGATGCTTGATGGTGGATCTCAGCTCCTCAATGTCTGCATTTATTCAATTTTACTTTATTTTTACAACTTCTTATAATGGACTAAGTGTTGCTCAAGAATCTTAGTTTTCTGTAGTCTCTATTCTTTTACTCTTTTAGATGAACAGATCACCTTCCATTTCTACCTCAAATCAGACATGATTACTGATGTTTTCTCTCTGCTATGAAAATTTCTCACTTTTTTTTAAATTTTGAGAAAATGATATAATTTGAAGAGGATGCTTTCCAGAGTCTATATCTGCCCCTTGCCTCCATCTGTTAATCACTTATTCTGTTCTCCTGTCATTAGAGATGGTTGCCCATGGTCCTGCAAAAGCAATCCCTTCCAATCATATCTAAACCTTTACCTCTTTCCTCCTCAAAAGGATGTATATTAGAATTCTCTCCCCTTCTCTACAATATTCCTCAGAGATGAAAAACAAACCTTTTTTGAGGAAAAATTTCATGAGCTTTACCATTAACTAAATACCTATGCCTTTCCCAAGTTCATAATTACAGTTAGTGGGTTGAAATAATAACTTTTAATATGTGAGGAAATAGGAGGTAGGTTTGGGGATGTGACCAAGTTGTTAATAGGAATTCTTTGTCAGCCAGATTTTTTTGCCATATCATATTGTTTGTCATATCAGATTTCCTTTGATTTGAGAAAATATTTGACAAAATTAACAAAAGGAAGAAGAAATTATGTTGGTTTGTGATTTTTAAAGTTTCATTTACTAAATTGACAACACTGTTTCAGGTCTATAGTGTAGAGGACCATCATGGGGGGAAGCTCTTTTAGGTCAGGAAGGAAGAAAAGGGGGAGAGAAAGTTACAGAGATAAAGATGGAAAAGTATCTAGGGATAATATTATTTTGAATGCATACCTTTGAGACTTCCTCTGTTCAACTAAAGTCTTCTCCCAATCAAATCCTTCCTTTATCCAGCTAATTATCTACATCCCAATAGACCATTAACTATGAATTTGTTAATGGATTAATCCATTGATGCACTTAGAGGTATAATTTTTCAAACCTCCACATTTGAGTCCTGTTGCATTAAGCCTTCAATACAAAAACACTGGAGAGACTTTCCCAATCCAAATCATAATGTTTCATTCATGAGATATAAAAAAAATCCTAGGAGAGCTCTTTTACTCCTTTCTATACTGTGAGAAAATAGAGGACAGTTATATACAGCCCAGGAAATAACCTCTTCAAACACTAAACATCCTCAGATGGTGAACATTGCTGGACCTTCAACTTTGGTTCCTCATGCTCAAGAACTATTGCACCATACAAGCAAATGCTTGCTGTATGAGCTATTCAGTCTACAGTATTTTTTCTGACCTTCAAATACACAAAAGCCTCCTTGTATCCCCTTCCAGGTTCCACACTGTTATTCTCATTTACATAAGACAGCCTTGAAAAAACTGGCTATAGGTGCTGTTTCTAATTTTAACAGCTCCTTTAATTTATCATACATACCAAATTCAAGGCTATCTCAGACTTCAGGAAAAATTTCTTTTCAGTGTGGTCAGCAATCTTCACCATGCTAAGTCCAGCCATTAGTTCTCAGCCCTGGGGGTGATAGAACTTAGTGAGGACACAGGCCATGAAAGTAGGAAGGAGGCTGACAGTGGATAGAAGTGAATGTGTGGGTAGGGAAACAAAATCAATAACATTTGTTTAAAAATGCTATAATGAAGCCTAATACCTTGTATGTTAATTAAAAATGATGCCAGTAGCTGAAAATTGTTGCAAGGAGGGGGCTGCTTGATTGTCCTGGATCCCCAGCTACCTTACACCCAAAATAACCACACAGAAATTGTATTAATTAAAACACTGCTTGGCACATTAGCTCTAACTTCTTATTGGCTAACTCTTACATCTCAGTTTCACTCATTTCTATTAATCTGTATATTGCCACGTAGCAGTGGTTTACCAGGTAAAATTCCCAATGTCTGTCTCTGGCAGATCCATGGCGTCTCTCCTGACTCTGCTTTCTTCCTCCCAGAATTCAGTTCTATCTTCTCTGCCAACCTAAGTTCTGCCCTATCAAAGGCCCAAAGCAGTTTCTTTATTAACCAATGAAAGCAACACAAAGACAGAAGGACCTCCTACAACAGAAAATGATTGTTCAAGCAACATCACAGAAGTGTATGAGAACGGTGTCTATGGATCTGTCTGATGCTAGCTCTTCATGACCACATGGCACATTGTTGAACCTGATAGTATTTGTACACCTGAGCTTTCCTTCTGGAATCATGGTTACTCATGTGGCTCCAGACATAATCATAGGTGTGATTTTTTTTCTATATTGCAAAATTTTCTCTCTCTGCTTTGCTTTGTTGACTTCCTGTTGGAAGGAAGGAGGAAGCAGCCCTGAGGTTCAGGAGAAGCATTTTCATTATCCATTTGTAGTGACTCTGTGGGTATCTAGTCTTGTTTACATATCCCATAGAGTTATCTCTTAATGTCTGCACTCATATATTTAATGTAATATCTAGGGTCTTATTTTCTCCTCTCAATCTTGATCTCTTGTTCCCTTTTCAATATGTTTTCCTATTCCAGGAAATTCCATACTTCAAGTTGCTCAGCACAAACCTTATAATCATCTTTTCTTACTCCTATTTACCTATCAACTCCATATAAAGTATTATCACAATAGGATGCTCAATATAAAAGTCATCATCTTATGTTACTGTAGACTCTATTAAGTTAATAATCTAACATAGGTTCCCTATTTCTATTTTGCTGTCACTGCTACTGTTGAGAAATAATAATTTCAAGATTCAGGAATTTCAATACTGATATTTAATTTATTTATCTACCCACAAGTAATCATTCACAAAGTATAGTTTTCAGATTCATTGACTTTTCTGAGAGAAAATTTAAACCCTGTAGTGATGCTATAATTCAGTATCTTAGTCTCATCCTCTATTGGATGCTACAGACTTTTCCAGAAGTTCTGGAATAAAATGGAATGGAAGCCTGTGATTTTCTCACAAAATACATGTTGTGTAATGTTGTATTTTAGGAAGTTCAGAGTCTTAATTTCTACTATTGTAGCCTCTGACAACTTTAACCCGCCAAAATATACAAGTCATTTATTTTTAATTTTCTTTTGTCTTTTTTTTTATTTTTTTGAGATTCAGTTTCATGTATCCAGGCTGTCTTTGAAGTCAATAGCAACAGATGATCTTGAATTCCTTATATTCTTGCCCCTACCTCCAAAGTACTGAGATTTCAGGCACATGCCGCAATACCTACCTAGCTTTCCTTGAGTTTTAAAATCATGGTTAGAAGTGTAATATAATCTTGGTTCCAAAAAATTTGAAAGACACTGGTCAAAGACAACACATAAGATCCATAAATATTTGAGTGTGACTAAACACAAATACACAAGCATATTATAAGAATAGTTAGCCTGAACATGCTAACCCCAGTTTCTGGAGTAAACATCAAAGTGCAGCATCTGGAACTCACTCAGCACTTCAGTGTTATAGACTTTAGTTTGCACATGGAATGGCAATGTAACTGTGAAAAGGGGAAGTGGATTGTCACCACGATGTAGTGAATTTTTAATTTTATTTTGTTCATGTGTATTACTGTATGCTACATGTGTGAAGTGCTTACAGATGGTTGTCAACTACCCGATATGTATACTGGGAATGGAGCTTGGGTCCTTTGAACAAGTGTTGTGTACCCTTAAATTATGACCCTTATCTTTAGCCCCAGTGAGGGAACTTTTTTACATGTGGTAAAGAGTTTATATGACAGCCGGGTGGTGGTGGTGCACACCTTTAATCCCAGCACCAGCACTCGGGAGGCAGAGGCAGGCGGATCTTTGTGAGATCGAGACCAGCCTGGCATACAAGAGCTAGTTCCAGTGCAGGCTCCAAAGCCAAAGAGAAACCCTGTCTCGAAAAACCAAAAAAAAAAAAAAAAAAAAAGAGTTTATATGACAAAATGTATTTTGAGCAAGATTCTGCCATAATTCCTATTTGACTCACTTGTACCTTATCTGTACCAGTGATGAATGCAACCGTATGTTCAAGCATAAAGGTGCCAGCACAATACACAGACACACAGAATATGACAGGCAGACAGATAAGCATACATACATACATGCAGAAAGACACAGACACAATAAAGCACCACAATGGAAATATTATAATTCCAGTGTTTCTGTATGAAGATCACTGTATCTATATCTGTTTAGGAAAAAATGCTTCAAAATGGGAAGTGATTAAAAATGGAAAGACAAATTTGAGATACATTCTAATAAAGAATCCAGTTGAGCTTAATTACTCCTTAGACAAAGAAGGGGTCAGAAAGTTTGCAAGCTGGCTAAGAAAACTTGTTGATTTTATCTATTTTGGAGTGAAAGTACCCTTCAAAGCTCATGTTTTACAGTTCAATCTCTGACAATATTTGGGTTTAAGGACTTGGTTGAGGTAATTAAAGTTAAATGATGTCAAACAGTAAGGTATTGATCTGATAGAACTGAGTCACTGTAAAAAGAATAAAGAAAACTCTTTGCCATATGCCAACACAGTACAAAGATGGCAGTCGCCAAGTCAGGAAGTGATCAACTTGGTTGTAATCCATATCTTAGGCATCTAACCTTTAGAACAGTAACAAAATTGATCTCTGCTATGAAAGATGCTCAATCTACAATAGTTTTAAAAATGGCAGTCAGACCTAGCGTATTATCACATTAGACACAAGCATGTGTGTGACAGAGAAGAACAATAAAGATGGATTTAAGGTGGAAATAATGAATTTCAAAATATTACCCTCCCATTTAGATCAGTGGGAGAAAACCCCTCATAAATAACATCCACAAGCATGCTTTTTATGCCTTCCCTGAAAAGGCTTCTAATTAATCACTGCCCCCAAATATTTTCCCATCACAGGTAAATGTCATCAATGTCTATTGAGCATAATAACTAAAAATTGCTATGAATCAAAACAATATATATTTTACCACATTTGATAATCCTCTCTTGCTCTTAAAGTTTTATTTCTTCAAATTAATATGTAAAAGACACATCCCAAGGGCATGGATGGAACAAGAATGCTTCTGGTTCTGACTTCCAAAGTCTTATTGATTTCTTCATTTTCTCCACTGTTGGGTCTGTGCTTGCCAATGCAGTCCCCTGTAGAGAGATTTCAGACAATTCCCAAATGTTTTTAAGAATGCTTTAGTGTGTAACTTCTGCCAGAATCTAATTAGCTAGGAAACCTGGATTTGGGACACATTCTTTTTAACTGGCTTCTTTTTTAATTTTTTTCAAACCCTATTCTCAAAAGGACTCTTCAAAACATTGTCTTCATAATTATCCATTCTCTTTATTTTTGGCCTTTCCCATAATGGCTTAAAAATTCTTCTAAACAATAAGAACAAATGTTATAAACAAACTCTTTCACAGACTTTTTCTTCACACCCTCCTCTCTTCCTACACGCTGAATTAAACAAAGACAATATCTCACAGAGCAGATTTTTGTCAAGCAAATACAGAAACCATAAACTTAAAACAACCAAGACATGGGCCAACTTGTCTCAACTTATCGATACATTAAGGTTCTCAAAACGACTGCTCTGCCATACCCAGAGGAAGCTGATCCGGTTAGCAACCAGCCAGTCTGATTGAATAAAGGCTGTTGACCATTCCAGCAGCGGCTCTGCCCACAGAAGAATGTAGCATGCTACAAGTGGAATTTACCCTTTGGCCTTTTGCTCCCCCTCTTCTCAAACCAAGAAGCATTGTTTTCCCCGTGAGGCAAGCTTTTCCACCAGCTGAAAGGGGGCTGTGGCTTATTATTAAAGGGTCTGAAAGAGTTGTAGAAATACAGAGTTTTTTCATGAAAATAGAAGAAAAAGGAGTTGTTTGCCAATTTTTAAGAAAATAAAATTTCCAATACTCTCCTTGACATGCTTTACATTTTGACGTTTTGACTTTCAGAATATATTAAAGATTATAAACTCATTGGTTTACAGTGTTTTGATTTCTACTTCTTTACATGAGTCAGAGTATATTAAAGATTATAAAGTCATTGGTTTATAGCGCTTTGAGTTCTACTTCTTAATGAGTTTCTAAAGTTCACTCACCTTAAATGAAATTAATTAATTTAAAAAATTTATAAATATCTTTAGTGTTTCTAAACTAAAGATGTTATGCCAATATAAACGTCCAGTAGCTAGAAGAAAAACATTTCTTCTCCTCTGAAAGAACAAAGAGCATTGACTTGTCTGTCATAAAATAAAGTGTGTAATTAATATCAAATATAAATATAAAATACAAAAAGAGGAATAAGAAAAATTCAAATATAGATTAAAAACTGCCTGAATGTATTGATGCCAATCAATTTATACAAAATTACTGAACATTTTAACATATGCCTGTAATTATCATAGGTTTTGCAAGGATTTGCCTTCACCCTACAAACATTACCATTTTGTCCTATTTGTATTAAAAACATGGAAGAATAAAATAGAGAAATCTAAAATTGGGACAGAAGAGGGAAGGTGGCAAGAGAATCAAAACCTTCCTTTGTATGTCCCGAAACCTTATTAATGCTGAAGACTGAACTCCCCCTGGTTCGAATGGCAACAGCAAAATACATAGAAAGAAGATTATATGTAAAAAATGAAATGGCTCTCTATACAGTGACAAGAGGAAGAAAAAACAGGGTTAGCAAAAGCTAAAATGCCAAATGTGATATTCTCCACTTAATCAACTCAAATTTCAGATTACGATTTAAGATTTATTTAATTCCCCTTTGTTGAGACAAAAGGACAGAGTTCTTGTTAGAATTTGCTTTGTTTTCCTGTCTGTAGTAAAATGAGAAATGCTACCTAAATACTGACTCATATTCTCACTGTCTGCCAAAAGTATGCAATAGTTAACTAAATATATTCATATATCAAAAGCACTTCATTTGAATTTTAGAACAAGATTGTAGTTAATTCACTTTTAAATGTTGTAAACTTTCTTAATTGTAAGAAGTATAATTGAAATTTACATATGATATATGATATGTTAATCAGAGACAGATATAGAAAAGAAAGACAACAGCAATGAAGACTCAAGAACTATTGCTAACCTTCCCTGACCTGTTTGGAAGTTGAGTATGACATCAAGAATGAGAGTATTGTTAGTTAGGTATTTCCTACTCTGTGTGTCCCCGGGAGAAATAGAAGAAAAAGGCACTGGCCATGTCTCCTTAATTACCCAGTTTCAATATAAATTGCATACCATATTTTCCGCACCCAGAAAGCAAATCCTCTTAGCTACACCCACTCTTTTATCCCATCTCAATGGAGTTCCTCGCACCTACCATTTTTCAGAGTCAAAATCAGTTTGGAAAAGTGGAAATGGTTCTCAATGTTTGCATTTTTTTTCCAAGAGGCCTGAATTTCCAGGACTCTCAGGTCAGGTAATATTTTTTCTTGGTTGGCATGGCAAAAAAAAAATCGTGCAAAGAGATACTTGGAGAGCTAAGTGTGTTCACTTCCTATCAGTTTCGTCAACTTCCCATTTTTATAAAAAGTCACAAATTTAATGTTTATGCTCTGAATTTTAAAAATATGTACAGCCACATAAGTCTTAGCACAATCAGGACACAGAACAATTCTCTTGTCCCAGTGTCTCTTGTGATTCTCTCTGAACAATTTTTTTCTTGCACCCAACCAATGGCAAAATTTGCTCTTTTTTCCTTTTCTTTTTAGAATTTCATATAAATAGAATAAAAATGTTGTCTTTGTTGTTAGCTTATTTTCACTTGGCATAAAACATGTTCTATCATATTGAGTTGATTGTTCATTTTTTTACCCATTATTGTAAACTCCAATTTTCATCTATTAATGAAGTTTTCAGGAACATGACTCCTATGTGGACCTGCTTCATTCCTTTCAGTGAAATATCTCTGAGCTGATGGCCATGCAGTACAGTAATGCATAATTAATTTAACAAAATATTGTTAAAAATTGTTTAAAAATCTTTTACTAGTTGTTACCATTTCATATGTTGCATATTCCGAGAGTATCCGAGTTCCAGGTGCTCCATATTCTCAAAGCTTAGATAATTTTTAAGTTTTAGCTACTAAGTGATATGTACCAAATGTATATGTCTCCTGAAAACTCATTTCCTGAATCCTAGTCCCCAGTAGGGTGGTGCTGAGACCGTAGGTAGGGCTATACTCGCAAATGGACATTGCTTTCAGAAGATGAGAAAGAGACCTTAGAGACATCTCTTCTCCTCCATTGTAAAGCGACTAGAGGGCTGTTCACCTGGCAGAACCCTCCCCAAGTACCAAGTCTTTTGTTTTATTTGGGTTTTCTTACCTCTAGAAATGTGAGGGATAAGCGGTGTGAAGGTATTAAGGCTTACTTGAAATTCGTCAAGGAAGTATCTATTCAACTCTTTCAATTCCATTTGCTCAGTTTTTACAAATGGTGTTTGATCTGATTAAAGCTAATTTGTTCTTACTGTACATAAATATTGAGCCATTCAGAACTAATTTTGAAAAGAAGGATTTTTCCCCATTAAATACCATGCCATTTTTCCCCACAGTTTGAGACAAATGAGTAATTTTATTTCCGAATTCTATTCTACCCCCATCATTTCAGTATCTCTGCTTTGATAGCAATAGTGTGTCTTTCAAAACTGCAACATCCATCCCAGACTTGAAACTGGAGAATGTCCTCTGGCTTTGCTTTTGTTTCTAAGATTATTTTCAGCTCTACTAAGATTTTCAAACTGACCAACAAACCAATAAATGGTAAAACCCTGATCTGGTTTACACATGTGTTCCTCATTAATCAAGGACTCTACAAAATTCCTAGAACTTCACCTTCAAGGAATTTAGTCTTGGAGAATATTGTTGCTAATTTGTGAGTTGAGTATTTAAGGAGATCTTGATTTGGTGATGTAGGGTGAGCATGGCTAGAGTTTGGCATATACTTTGCGGAACAACTAGCATGGTTGGAAATTTCTAGGCACTGATCCTTTCAGGTGATGAGTGGCACTGGAGTTTTCACAAGAACTGGTGTCTTGTGACCAGAGACAGGGTTGAGAACCCACAAGTGAGAGAAAGCATGCAATATTTGTGTTTCTGAGACTGGCTTAATTATCTTATATGTCTATCCTCAGATCTATTTTCTGCAAATGACATAACTTCATTTTTCTTTATGGAAGAAAAAAATTGGAGTGTGTGTATATGTCATGCTTTATTTTCTTTATCTATTGCTCTGCTGTTTGGTCCATAGGCTGGTTCTATAAGAGGCATTGTGAATGATGTTGTTATAAATGCTGATGTGTAACTGAGGTATGTTTACTTAAAGTCTTTTGGTCAATATCTAGGAATGATATAGTTCAGTTGTATGGAAGGTCTCTTTTTAAAATTTTTTGGGAAACCTTTTTAATGACTTTCATAGTACCTGGATCAGCTTGTATTCCCACTAACAGTATAGGGGTTCACTTTTCTTTTTTTAAAAAAAAATATTTAAAATGTAAATTTTTCTTTTAACAATAAATATTTATTATGTATACAATAGTCTGTCTGTGTGTATATGCCTGCAGGCCAGAAGAGGGCACCAGACCTTGTTACAGATGGTTGTGAGCCACCATGTGGTTGCTGGGGATTGAACTCAGGACCTTTGGAAGAGCAGGCAATGCTCTTAACTACTGAGCCATCTCTCCAGCCCGGGTTCACTTTTCTTCACAGAATTGTCTGCATTAGTTGTTATTTGTTTTCTTTTTTGTTGTTATTTGTTTTCTTAATGACTCTTAATTTGAATGGGAGGAGGTGTAGTCAATGAAATTTTAAATTTATTTCTCCAATGACTAAGAAGGTTGAATGTCATTCATATGTTTATCGGTCATTTGTATTTCACTCTTTGAGAAGTGCCTGCCCATTTATACTAAATGAAGAAAACACTAATCAAGAATAAGACAAGGATGTCCACTCTTTTTATTCTTATTTCTATTATACTACAAGTCCTTAGCTAATAAAATAAGCAAAGAAAATGAATGAAAGGACTTTATGTAGAAAAGGAAAAGTGTGATGGATTCTTACTTATAAATGTCATTATTCTCTACATAAGAGACTCTGACAACACCTGTAAATTCTTAGAGCTTTTAGAAGTTTTCAATACTGTGGTAGTATGTGAAATTAACAAACAAAATCAGTAGCCTTTTCACATAATAATACTAGGTGTGGAGAAAGAAATCAAGTTATAATCCCATTTACAGTTGCTTCTAAAACTTCCTAGGAATAATCCTATCCAAGAAAATATCCAAGAAAACCTTAAAACGGGCATGAAAGATACTGGAAAAAAAACCTAGAAAATGGAATGACTTCCTAAGCTCACAGACACAAAGAGTTAATAGTATGAACATGCTTCTGCTGCCAAAAGCTGTCTGTAGATTTTATGCAATTCCCATCCAAATTCCACTACCACTATTCATAGCCAGAAAAATTGTCTTAAAGTTCACAGGGATGTACGAAAGACCATGGATAGCCAAAAGAACCCTGGGAAAGATAATGCTCACTATACATGATTTCAAGTTATGGAGTCGATCATAGTAATGGCAACAGCATGGTGTTGGAAGAAAGTAGACTGGTAGACAAGTTAAGTAAAAGACTCAAACAGAAACTCATGCATCCATGCAGCTATAGACAGAGTACTTTTGACAAAAATGCCAAAAATGCACATTAGAGAAAAGATTGATTCTTCAACAAATGGTGTTGAGAAAATTGTAATCCCACATATAAAAGGCTGCAACTAGATCACAAATTGTCATCCGTTTTAAGAAGCAACTTCAAATAAAGCAAAGCTCTAACATAAGCCTTGAAGCTCTCTGTTAAAGTATTCAGCAGAGAAAACACTTCAAGGCATAGGCCCAGGCAAGGACCTTCTGAATAAGACACCAGTTGCTCAGGGAATAATGTCAACAACTGATCAGTGGAACCTCACACATTTAAGGAGTTCAAGTGCAGTCAAAGGAAAGTTATTCCAATAAAGAGGCAGCCTATAAAACCTGGGGAAAACCTTTGATATTTATATATCTGATTGAGATTAGTATCTAGAATATGCAAACATCAAAATATTAAATAAGAAATCAAGCAATCCAGTGAATAAATGGGCTAATGAATGTGTGTTTTTTACATAACTATAGTTGAGATGAAGAATCCTCACAGCTGACTTTCATGACTCGAGATTCCCCCACTGGGTCTAAGAATTACACAGGCTGTTCTTAACCATGCGCTGTCTCACAATTCAATGTAAGCAGACTCTGTTCACTAGGAGCAGTGGTCAGGGTGTAATCAATAAGCTTTCCAGGTTTTGAGTAAGTTAAAGGATGTTTTCACATGTTTTTAATTACCTTACTAGAGAGTGATTTGTAAACACCTAAATGTAGACATTACTCTTAGGAGATGGTGTGGTACCTTGTTAATCTCAATAGTCACTTCCAAATATTAGAAGACTTAGCAGTGGAATCGCAGGTCAAGTACAGTGTAGCAGTGGTTATACAGAGAATATTTTAGAAAATGAAAAACCCAGAACCTCTGGAATACACTATTCTTTTAA
This sequence comes from Dicrostonyx torquatus, assembly GCA_028555095.1. Lineage (NCBI taxonomy): Eukaryota > Metazoa > Chordata > Mammalia > Rodentia > Cricetidae > Dicrostonyx > Dicrostonyx torquatus. Next base: position 5,181,136 of record JAQHUG010000108.1, read on the forward strand.
GGCTTCCTATGTTTAGAAACTCATGTTTGCTCTTATTTGAGCAAACAATAACAAAGGGAAAATATCTCACTTGTATTATTTTTAAGTACTAATAATGATGAAATGACTAAGAGATTCTATCTGTAATCATTAAAGAAAGAAAGAAAGACATTAAATAATCCAAGAAAAAACTAGCTGGTTAATACACTAAGAGGAAATGAAGGCTAAAATATTGTTCTCTGATTTCTTAAAATAGAGACTCAATGTGAAAGGTCTCAGCATTCCAAAGGGCCATTTAATTAAAGAACAACTCAGAATAAGAATTGAAATAAGAATTTAGAGAGTTCTTCTGTAAGAAGTTCTTGTCTAACTAAAAATCATAGCATTTTGCTATATTTGATCCTATTCATGGAATGTTCCTCCCTTTTCTAAAAATACCTTATACCTAAAACCTTTACTAGAATCCTTAAGATTGAAAGGTTAATATTTTACATTTGAATGATTAACACAATAAAGTAGACTATTTTGTGTTCAAATTCATATCTCTATATTTCTATACTAGCTTTAGAAAATCATGTTTTCTGATATCACTGATAGTTGTATATTATTTATGTTTTAAGAAATCAAGCTTGCCCGAAGTTCAGAGGACAAAGCAGTCACACTAGTCAGCCATAGAGACCAGGGAGTGATGGCTACACCTGTAATTCCAGGACTTGGGAGCCAGAGGCAGACAGAGCTCTGTGAGTTCCAGGCCACTCTGGGCTACACAAGGTTGAATCTGTCTAAAAGAGAAAGAGTACACACAAAAGTGAGCTCAGCACTTGGGATCACATTTTTAATCCCAGTACTAGGGAGGTGGAGACAGGAGTGAAATGGCTGGGTGGAGAGAGAAATATAAAGGGAAGGAGACAGGAACTCAATGGAGTGTGGAGTTTGAGGATTCATGGAGACAGGATGTAACCCATTCAGTTTGAAAACTTAGTAGAGGTAAAAGGTTCTTTCTAGTGGTTCGCGGCTTTGTTTTTTTTTTTCTTTTTCAGGTTGAACCCCAATGTTTGTCTCTGAGTTTATATTATCCAAGCTACAATAACTCATATAATATTTAAATCAGATACATATTGTATGCATGTACATAGAAATCCAGATACACAATCTATATATGTACATGTTCATTTCACACTGTGACCCAGCAGACAAGAAAATTACCAACTGTGCCAACAAAACCAGCCCTGATCATATAAATGCTTCATTTTCTTTATACTTGGGTGGTAAAGAGAATTTCTAGGAATAACTACTCGGCTATTTGAGTCTGAGTTAAGGCAATAGAGGCAGTGTCACTAGCTCCACCCAGTCTATCACCAGCCAACACTTGCACAAACTCAAACAATTTTTGTGCATTGGAACAAATGTTGGCAGATTTTTAAACTATATCTGAACATTTTGACTAAAGAAAGACCCATCAAGCAAGTACTCTAAGATGAAGAGGATGGGGTCTTCCCCATCATCTCTGGTTCAGATGTTGAGACAGTGTCTCAAAGCAGTAAAGACAGCCTCTAGGCCACAAGAATTGCATTCCTAAGAAGAGAAGGTGAAACGTCTTATTAACTGGAAAATTATATGAAAATGTCTAGAGGAAAATGATGCTTTCTTACCTGTATCTGCCTCCTGTCCTGCTCATCTTCTATATTCTGAATATAACAAAAGTAATAAAACTACACAAAACAATGAAAATGAAACCACGCTGCTATTGAAGCCTTGGAACATCAACTTCTCCTCTTTTTCACTAACTTTACATATGTCTGTCAATATTTCTAACTACCTCAAAGCTAGCAAAATATAAAATGATCATTTGGCTTTATTTTGAGTCTCTGAGGTGATTTTTGTCTACTCTCTCCTTTTTAGAGCCCCCAGTTCCCTCGTGTTACTAACAGTTTTCTTGTTGACTTCAGTGCATTATCTTTTACTTCTCTTCGAGATTAGTCTTCACCGTACCTAATAAGACATTATCAAGAGACCTGACTTCTCTTATTACATACAACCTCTGTACTGCTTGAACCCCAATACTTTCAGTTCTGTGTGTTCTTTTTGCCATTGTGCCTACTGAGCATGTGCAGTTAGAGTCTCATTAGCATTTAAGTCTAATCCCATTAGTAAGGCACTAAATCCATTGAAATGAAGGTATTTTCTTATTTCTACCCTTTAACCTACATTTTCCTTCTGTGATTTAAATATATGTTAATAACTATACTAAAAGTGTAATATGGGAATCAATTTTAATTTTTATCACACCTCAATTCTTCATAAATATCAATAGTCCTTTAGTTTAGTGGTTTTGATATTGATGATGGGTGTGGTTTGCCTTTGTTTAAATCCTGAACCTGTAGCTTTTGAAGTCATATCTTTTCTAAGTTACTTATAAACCTCTTGCCGGTATCTCTACTTCTAACATGAAGTTGTCATAGCTTAGAAACTTTATATAGAAGCTGTTGCCAGTTCAAAAGCATTGCTTAATTCTTGGGTGAGGGAGGTTGAAAGGAATGGGCTGAATGGAGAGAACCGTTATTATTTTTCATGATGTGTGCTTTGAACACATGAAAAGCCAGTGCATTATTTTGCAACTTGAGCAATAAGTAGAGATAAATTTTTGAATGCTTGCACTAAAGGGCCATATACCCAACAGTTTTCATGAAGTGTTATAAGACTATGATTCTGAGTAAAAAGTATCAGAATATCACAACATCCTATTTCTGAATAATTATTATCAGCTCTAATAAATAATAAGTACTTCCTGAATCTTCTATCGTTGATTGTAGGTCAGGCTCAGCATTACATTGGAGAAATATCTGAAATGTGTCTAAAGCATACTTTTAGCTAAATACAATGAAAAGTTACTAATTTTGGTTCCAGGAGATTCTGAAATATCACAATTTGTAAACATCTTTTAAATGAAAGAGTTTTTTTTTAAAAAATTCTATTCATTATGGTTTTCTTTCTTAAACATGAATACTCTTGAATTTTTCCGGAAAGTCGGATGTAACTGAGGGTCACCAAGTAAGGTGGCAGTGACAGTGGCATAGACCAGCAAGAAGAGGAAATATTAATGATAATGGTAACAGTTCAACTGAATACATTAATATTCAACCTCTTGATTGCTTTTCTCTGCTGATAATGTGTATCACATTTAAATGTAGCTTTCTTCTGCTTTGAAACCTTTATAACTTTGTTATATTAGTAGAAAGTAATAGTCTATATTACCCACTTTTTAGAAGAATATAGGGAAACTGCCTGTCACTTATGGGTTTATCCATTGTCATCTCAAATAGGACCAAGTGGTCTGATTTAAAAGTGACAGCTGGTGGTGCCTCTTCCTGATACATGCTAATCCAGTTTTTATTATGGAAAAACTGCCTGTGCTTTCAAACCTCAAAAGGGAGTTACTAAATGTAATCACTAAGAAGGAACCTTGGGATCGCAAACATAAAAGACTAAAATGAACAGTTTTCTCATTACAGAATGGTTTCCTGATTAAATACAGATTAAGGGCAGGGAAAAATCATTTAGAGACCTAAATAGCATCCTCCATTGTATGTGTACACACAACTTCACAGATAAGACATCTTTAAAAGGATATATGTATAGAAGTTATAAATGTAAGTATAGACAAAGCTATAGCATTTAGTCTGTCTTAATATGGTCTGAAAATATTTTAAGAGTGTGTGAATTAATACTCAATTTCAGGCCATTTCTTTTAGGGAAAAGGCTAAGAGAAATAATAGTCATTTAAACAAAACTTGACTTTAGATTGATTGGTGCAATGAATTTAGTGTATCATTTTAGTGAAGTCTGGTTGTACTAGAAAAAAATTCTAGACTATCCACTGTCTTTTCCTCACTCTACAAATGAAGAGATAAGAAAATTGTTTCAAAAGACATGGTGGGTAGGACAATGTAACACTGTGAGAGTTGTAGGAATGAGAGAATTTCTTGTGCTTGGAGGCGTAGCCCCGTGTTCTCTACTTTGGAATCTCAATGCTGTTTGTGCCATATAACAAGCAGTTTTTTCAAATTTAACTCCTAGCTGTCAATTGAAAAGGCCACCTAACTATTTCATCAGGCTCTAATTAATAATATACTTCAATAAAATGCAATTCCTTACTCCATAATTTATCAGCATGTTGAATAACATGTCCAGCTCTTATTGCTAGAATAATACAAATATCCTATCTTGGAGAGAACAGAAAAATTGTTTAATTGGTGGAATAAATATAAAGGGGAATAAAAAAGCAAATATGCCTTCCCTCAGTCTCTAGCTGTTGTGGTGTCAATTCTTTTGGACCTCAAATCAGAAAAACAAATAACTATGCTGGAGTTAAATAGCTTTGCCAAGAGACGACCAGTTGCCAGCCCAATTACCCATCTGACCCCATTTCCAAAGTGTAAGTGCTAACAGTTTCCTCATTCTTGGTGTCATTTGTACCCACACAATTCTGGGTACCAAATTGGCAAACAAAACCCAAGTCAAAGGTCTAGTGGAAACCTCTTTTAAAAATTAGTCACCGGCTTCAGCAACTCTGTTCTTTAGCCAGCCTTTGGATTGCATAAGCACAGACATTTATGTAGAGAAAAAAAACACAGATATTCATCTGGGAAGGTAGATCTAATGATGCCTCTACCTAAAAGAAAGCAAAGGATAACAGCTGAAAGTTGAAGAAGTCACAATTAATCAATTGGAAGACAAAAAACTGTACAAATGTGTGATGATTTTTATATTTAGATATTGTTTCATCATTTATAGTTAATATCCTGGAGATACGAAGAGAAAAGCATGGTTAAAAAAATTGGTTGCTTTTGTTCTATGATCTCTTAGTACAAAGAACTTTGTGTTAGCTATTTTAGTGTGGCTATAGTATATTATCACAACCAGACAAATTACAAAGGGGAAACTATTTTTAGTAATGGTTCCAGAGAAAGAATCCATAATGGTGGGGCAGCGCGGTAGAATCTGACAAGAAAAGGACATTGAACATTCCTGTTTGAGAGGCTGAACTGGAAGTGAAATGAGGCAATAAACTTTCAAAGTCTGCTTCAAGTGATTCCCAAATGTCCCACAACTTGCCCAAACAGCACTACTATGAGACCCTGTGTTCAAATACCTGAAGCGTTTCTCATTCAAATCACCAGAGGCCCATCGCTCCCCGCTCCCACCCCAGACCCACAGTTACAATATAATGCAAAAACGCATTTAATCCAATTCCAAAATTTCCAATAATAGCATTCCTAATCTGACTCCCCTTGTTCTCACCTCTTTCAAGCCTCCAGAGCTAGTCCCACATGGACATTATTGTCATCTGCACTATCTTGAATTGCACGTATAGAAACTTTTTATGCTTTGCTTTCTAGGAGCAAGAAATGTCTTTTGTTTTCACCAATTGGAAGCTTAGTTGAGTGTGGGATTGCCCTGAGGGCACCTTTCGCATTGTTCTAGTGCAAAGTAGAACGCTTTAAAAAAAAAAAAAAACCTTAGTGAATATAGCTTCTTTGTTATTACGTGCTTTGAATGAAAATTTAGCTTCCTAATGCTCCTTTTCTTTACAAATTATGCATTTTGTATTTATTTCTGCTTCACTTGCTCTATTTCATTTTAGACACATAACAATTATCAATAACAACCATACTACCGATTAAATGCTATGTTCTCTTGAAATTTATTCTACCAAAGATATTTGTTCTTTGCTCTTCTACTTTAATCTCAGACAAGTTCTCAGGTCATGGAAAGACAATAACCAGACTGTTTGTACATATATCACAAGAGGGGTATCTAGCCTATTTGCTAATACATATATTCTAACACTTCTAACACTCCTTGATGCAACCCTCAACTATGCAAATCTCTCTCAGCACTACTATCTTTGAGGTTCCTACTAGAATGGCCTGTTAAACTCTGCTTACAGCATTCAACTTCTTTTTTAGTTCACATTCCTCCAAGAAACAGTATTGTCAGGTCCTTCATGGCAACAGACCACTCTCTGATACCCACTGCTATTAGTTGTACTGGGAGGCTGCTTGTTGGTTCCCAGTCATCCAGCTAGCTTAAACCTGAAATAATCACACAGAAACTATATTAATTAAATCACTGCTTGGCCCATTAGCTCTACTTCTTACTAATTGGCTAACTCTTACAAATTAATTTAACCCATGTCTATTAATCTGTTTATGGCTATACGACTGTGACTTACCATCTAAAATTTCAGCATGTCTCACTCTGGGGGCTCCATGGTTTCTCTCTGACTCCGCCCTTCTTTCTTCCAGCATTCAGTTTAGTCTTTCCCACCTACCTAAGTTCTACCCTATCAAGTCAAGGCAGTTTCTTTATTCATTAACCAATAAAAGCAACACATAGACAGAAGGACCTCCCACACCAATTAGTTACTTTTCTGTTTCTGTCATCAACCTATGGGTGGTGACCCTGTGGGTGTCAAACAACCCATTCACAGGGTTCCTGTGTCAGATTTCTTATTTATCAAATATTTATATTACAATTTATAACAGTAATTTTGCTGAAATTAAATGAAATGCAATTTTATGGCTGGGATTCACCACAACATGAGGAGCTGTATTAAAGGTTCATAGTGTTAGGAAGGTTGAGAACCACAATGATAGAAGGAAGAATTCTGACTATGCTTCCTGAAGGAAAGTTCTTAATGGTAGTGGATATGTGGCAGCAAGCTGCTGGAGCATGAAGCTAAGCCATCATATCTTCAGATGGAAACACATACTGTGAGTGAGGTCATAAACTTCAAGCCCACTGCAGTAAGCTACTTTCTCCAGTGTGACTCCATATCCATATCAAGCAACTGTGAACCATGTGTTGAAATATCTGAGCCTATGGGGGTCATTTATCATTCAAATCACCATAACGATTGATCAGATTTATTGTTGATGGACTAGATGTTAGAGTGTTTAAATAATGGCATGAAGAAATATTACATGAAACAAGAAAGCAGTAAATAATGAAATTCCTTCTAAATGCTCTGTATCTCTGTGCAGTGGTTTTTAGACTATACTCTGACTAAATTAGCTCAGAGGCAGAACAAAAAAGTGTGAATTTAACTTAATTTTGAAGTAACATATTGAAAAGAAATGAGAAAATTTCAGAAAAATAAAGCAACTTTGGAGAAATATAATGATTTATACAGTTTCTCTTTTAAACATATGAATGCCTTCAGTTACTTGGAAAGCATCTTCTTTTCTGGATAAGAGGGGCCTGCGCTCTACAGTGATATCACTATCAGAATCAGAGGGCTGGATTCCAGTGTCAATGACAAAGTATTCAATGACTTTCTGAACCTCAGTTTCCTCATGGATAGGTAGAGTTATTTTAGCAATTTTCACAACCTCATAATATGACAGAATTAGTATGTGTTACATTGGTTGTGCTTAGTCAATCGTTTGTTTTCTCATCAGCTATTCTTGTCGTTGAAGTCAAGGATGCAATGGAAACAATAACTCATTAGCTGTCCCAGAGGCTCTGTTTATAAGCTTAATTTTAACTCTGTAGAAATTCTGAGACATTTCTGCTTCAGGTCTTGTCATAAGTTTCTACCTAGTTCCTCTTAGTTTCTCTGTCACTGCTAGAAACTGTTTAGCCAAGTCAAACGTCATACTCTTCTAACTGTTCTATTTTGATTTACCAATGGTCAAGTCATTGAACATTCCTGAAAACACTTCTTTCAGACCCTCTTACATATTCATCTTCTTTCCAAATTCTGCTATTAAAGCCCTGCCTCAAGAATATAATAACATAACACTTAAAAGGAATTTTTCTACTGTGTTATTAATAGATTCCATATTTTGTCTGAAATATACAACATCCAGAAAAAAGTAATCCACACAGGTACAATATCATTCAATGCATTTTATGAACAATTATTTATTTATCATCCTGTTGCACAAATAATGGTATTATTAATTTTAAGTTCAGAAAAAGATACTATTTATTTTAAAGATTAATTTTATATTTGTGTGCATGAGTGTGCACGTGCCTGTACTCCTGAGAGTACAGGTGCCAGTGAAGGACAGAAGAGAGAATCAGATCCACTGGAGCTGGGCTTACAGATCCACATGATAAGGGTGCTGGTGACCGAACTATGTTCTTCTACAAGAGCAGTAAATGTTCACAACTTCTATGCTATCTCTCCAGCATCAAGGTAGAATATTTTACTA
>JAQHUG010000108.1:5208572-5227067 GCA_028555095.1 Dicrostonyx torquatus
CTACCAAGTCAGTACTAGCTTCATTTCCCCATGTGCTGTGACTCAACTATGTAGTGTCTTCCCTAATAGTTGTGGAGGGTAATCAAGAATAATGTCAAAAGTCTGCAGGACTCTATTGACCAATAACATAGAAAGAGGCAATCTATACCTATTACTGCGGGGTTTTTTTTTTGATAACTTGTTTTATGACATGGCATTATTCTATTTTAGAATATTCATATTCAGACTTTTTGTTTATATACATGTGTGTATATCTATATCATCTATCTATCTATCTATCTATCTATCTATCTATCTATCTATATCTATCTATCTATCTATCTATGTATTTAAAGTAGTAGGTTTTTGTATGGCTTTTCCAAAGGTCTTTAGTGTAGTTATCCCTCTCCATATTCTTTCTTTTACCCTGTCCTACTATCTTGGATTCTATTTAGACTTCTGTGCTCCACTATTCCCCCTTTTCCTTCTTCCAAATTGCATTTTATCCTCTCTATTGAAATCTACCCAAGGGCCTAACTAGTTTCCTACCTTCTCTGAGTATTTCAGTTTAAAGACTTATATATGCATCTTCAATGCCAGTATCCACATACAAGAGAGACCAGGCAGCATTGTCTTTCTGGGTCTGTTTTATATCACTGAAGATGATCATTTGAAACTCTATACATTTTCCAGAAATTTAACTTTTATTTCCTGGATTTGTGAATAGAAAAGGGATGAAATGGATAAGCAAATATCTCTGGGTAATGGTATCCAATTCTTCAAGACTATACCCAGGAGTGATATAGCTGAGTCATATGGACGATCTACTTCTAGATTTCTAAGAGATCTTGATACTGACTTCTAAATGACTTCACCAGATTTCACTCCTTACATACATCCATTCAGTGTTTGTTCAATTAATTTTATCTTAGTGATTCTGACTAGGATAAAATGAAACCTCAAAGGAGTTTTAATTTACATTTCCCTGATGTCTAGAAATTTTGAGTATTAAAAAAGTATATCTTTGCTGCTTATACTTGCTTTTTGGAACTCATTCTCTTTAGATGGATACCTTGTTCAGCCTAGAAGCTTGGTCCTGTCTCAAAGAAATGTGCTAGACTTTGTTGACTCCCCATGGGAAGCCTTATCCTGTCTGAGGAGTAAGTGGTGGTGGGGTGACAGGTAAGGTGGATGGGTTGGGAGGAGGAAAGGGAGTGGAAACTGGGAAAATGAGAAAACATTTTTTCTAAAAAAAAAAAAATCTTCAAAGAAAACAAAAAAAAGTATTCCTCTGTTCTATTTATTTTTTTATTTTAAAACTGTTAGTTTAAAAACAGTTCAGTTCCATGCTCCATTTAAAATTTTGGATTTTCTTTTTTGTTTATTGTTCTAGGTGCTTGGTATGTTTTTTGGGTAGTTGTTTTCATACTACAGACACTAACCCTCTGTCCGCTGTATAGATGGAAAAGGTTTTCATTCCTGTTATTTGGGTTGCCTCTTCCCTTGCCTAATGATATCCTTTGCTGTACAAAAGCATCTCAGTTTTATCAAGTTTCATTTATCAAGAGTTTGTCTTAATTCCTGTGCTTTCAAAAAGCTCCTTCCCATTATGATAAATTGAAGTCTATTAACTGCTTTCTACACTAACAGATTCAGGATACAGGTCTTTTATGGAGGTTCTTGATCAAATGTGAACTGATTTATATGCAGAATGTTAAATAAAGATCTTGTGTCATTCTTGTTCATATAGTGTCTAGTTCTGAAACATGCTTTCTTTATTTCCGCGTGTGTGTGTGTGTGTTTACCTCTGTAAAAAAATCACATGTAGAATTATGAGCTTAAACCTTTTTCCCTTGATACTATTTTATTGGTCAATGTGTCTGTTTTTATGCCTTTACCATGTTATCTCTACTATGATGGCTTTGTAGTATAACTTGAATTTAGGAATGGTGGAGCTCATACCTCATACTTTCAATTGGGTCACGAACCCTTGGGTAGATCTTAGATCTTAGGGGAGATACTATTACAATTGCTTTGTATTAAAATGTAGTATTAAACTGTTTTCTAAGAAACTATTTTTTGCCCATATATTAGTAAACCTCTCACTCTCTCTCTTTATCTGTCTCTCTTTTGATTTTTTTGACACAGGGTTTTTCTGTATAACAGTCCTGACTGTCCTGTAACTTGCATTGTACACTAATCTGGCCTCATACTCACTGAGATTTGCCTGCCTCTGCCTCCCAAGTGCTGACATTAAAGGTGTGTGCTACCACATTAGTGACTCTCTTAATCCTCCTTTGAGAAGCATCTTTTTTTTTTTTTAGTAGATGATGATTAGCACAGAGACCCACACATTTTAACATATAAATGAGAGACTATGAAATATTTGGTCCTAAATGAGAAATCTGCAACATACCTCCTTCCCCTAAGGTTCAGGATCAGAAGGCAGAAAGACTGTAAGAGACTAGGGTACTGAATGACTGTAGATAAAGTGTTTTAATCACATGACATTGCACATATGAGCTCACAGGGTATTTGACTCCATGCACAAAACCTGGACAGATCAATGCTTCTAAAATCCCAAAAAAGGATGTAAGAGGAGTTTCAAAATCTCCCCTTTAGCTGGGATACTATTGGCAACTGATGGTTGCTAGAAGAGAAAGAATTGATTTTTGTCAGGGATGTAATCCCTGAGATGCTATCCATGCTTAGTAGATAATTTTGCACTGATGTTCATACTGACAACACTAAATAGACTCTGGGTTTAAAAACACAGCATATGATTTTTAGAAAGAAAAAACAGTGTGGGAAATAGAGAAACAATTAGAGGAAAGGGAATATGGGCTATATCGGTATGAAATACTCAAGCAATAAAAAATATAAATGAAAAAATATATAAGCATCAGTATCTATTCTGTGGGCATTGTTAGTAGAAATGATAGTTGGTTTGTTACGCTTTTTCCATTCCCTTTCTTTTTGAGAAAGGAACTCACTCTGTAGCTCAAAATCGCCTTGACTTTGTGGAATTCCTCTTGCCCCAGGCTTCTGAGTTCTGAAATTACAATGATAAGTCACAATGCCCAGCATGTTGTTGCATCATTTAAGGCAAGTGACTGTTCTCTTGACAGCAAGAATTTCATTGAAATTCTTAAGACAAACTTTTAAAAATGATTATATAGAATAGATATACTACTCGGTTTGATTTTATTTGATGTAAAAAAAACGTGGTCCTCAGGTTTTCCATTTATGCAAATATTCATTAAATGTTTGGTATTTGATAGGGAGAGAGAGTGTTAGAGATAAATAAGATATGTTTGTGCCTTTACAGAAATTATAGTAAAACAATTGACATGTAATCACCCATCTTATTGTAATGTCAGATAATTGGGTTTCATGAGGTATGAACAAATTTTCTTGTGGCAGAGGCATGTTGGCTACAACCTATACTTTCCATTACCAGAACGCTTTCTTGAGATCCTCACCAATTTCAAACTGAGGTCAACTTGACTACATAATAAGACCCCTATGGTAATAAACACAAGGGAAGTGCTGTAGGAATTCCCAGAAAGGGAAGACCCAAAGAAAGTTCACTTGTGGAGTGGTCAGGACACCTTCCTGGGATGTGCATTTCAAATGGTCTTTGCACAATGCCTAGAACATGAGTGCACTGAGACAGGGCAGAGGGACTTTCAAATGGGTTACATTTTGGGGCAAAAATAGAAATGACAAAGTAGGACCATGAAAGGAAGCTTTTCCAGTTGTCTGAACTGTAGGAAAAGGAGAATTCATAATATGAAAGAATGGGATGCTGTGACTTATTCCAACATTCCGCATCAGGATTGCTTTCAACCAAAAGCGAACTGGTAAGGAAGACACTGTGTTCCCTGATGCCAAATCATTTTCTCTCACTTTGAGCACATTTAGAGGAAAGACACAGACATGAAGGCTGCTCCTCCTTACCACAGAGGTTCCTAGGGAAGGTCTCCCAAATTCAAACCTGAAATTTAAAAACATAGCCTTCCACAGAAAGTAGCGTGGGAGATGTTTTTAAATACTAACACCAGTCCTCTGGGTAGAACTTTTTTTTTTTTGCTGTTTCTGCATGAACTCTGTCCAGCAGTGGGAGACTACTTTCAGGGACCACACTCCCTAAGTCTGAAGTACACTTTTAAAATGTTTCCTGAGGGTAGATGTTTATTCCACAGTGTCAATAAAGGAGCAATTGCATGTTAAGAACTTCCCAGCTACAAACTAAAGAAATTGTTAATGCTGTTTGACTTGTTTGTTTTGTTATATAAAATCAGGAGAAATCAGTTTTATAAGAGAAATAAAATTACGATTATTATAATTGAAAGCTTTTGAACTACTATGGCTAATGCCTCGGGGAATGTATTGTGAGGGTTAGAGATGCTTGGGGAGGTGAAACATTTATAACCTCAGCACTATTAGGATTGGGAAATGCTTCTAAGGGTCATTTTCCTTAAGTTAAAGCTGAGGTTATTAAGGCTCACTTAGCAGATGCATTTTACCACAATTTTCTAGAATGCTGTGGTGAGATGACAAATTTCTCATTTATAAAACCAGGACAGAATGCTAGAAGGCCATGAACCACCCTCTAGGAGCACATTCAGATTCTCCCTTCACCTGGAAGCTGATTGACAGAGAAATCTCAAGTACTCAAGCCTGTTTTATACAAGGAATCTTCCTATGTTTCTTACTTATCTTGTCTTTTTTCCTATTACTAAAAGATTTTGTTGGGTGACACTCAGAAACATGTGAAATGTTGTTGATAACTAACTACACTAGCGATTTTAGTATGATTTGTTTTTTACCAACAGTATGAATGAAATAAATACTTTAAAAGTCCTTTCATGGAGCTTTCATTTTTATCTTAAATAATAAAGTTCATGCTTAATTTAAAATCAAAAGCAAACTTTTAAATTAAGTTATTCAAGTACTGCATTTATCAACGTTATCTAGAGGAACAGATTGGTAGAATGTATATGTATATTCAAATCATATTCAATAAATGACTTGTTGAGTAGGGTCTGGGTAGTCTAATACCACTATCTTTGCCTAGGAGAGGCTGAGAATCAGGAACCACTCCTTGCCTCAGACTGGATGTCTCAAAAGTCCCAGTCAGACAATGGAAGCCTAGAGAGCCCCTTGTCTCCTTCAGCCCATGTCAGAACACCTAAGAAGTCAGGGTTTGGCATCTATGATGGGATTCATTAGCTACAATGGCAGTAGCTGGGAGTAAAACTCCTGAAGGGTGGACAAATACCCCAGTAATTTGTGAAAGTCAGCAGGCAAATAGTAGAGGTTATTCCCTAGGACCTTGCACTAATTGCTTTCCTGTTGCTGTGATGCAATATTCTGACCAAACCTACTTAAGGAGGAAGGGTTTATTTTGACTTATGGTTCCAGATGAAGAGAGTTCACAGAAAAGCTGGACTAAGGGGCAAGAAGCAGAACACTCCCAATTTCCATGTTCACACAGGCAACTGAGAAACAGCAGGATGGGGGATCAGGCTCCAAACTCTCAAATCACACAATGTAGTGTTAATATTCATCATGTTCCTACCCCCTCGAGGTTCCAGAGCCTCCCCAGATATGAGCGTATGGGGGATATTTCTTACTAAACCATTACTGACCTCCTTAGTTCTGGGTATCTTATGTATATAGAAGGAGCTGTGCGTGTGTGCCCATAGGCTTGTCTCTTGTTTCTGAATCCAATCAAATGGATAATTCAGGTTGACTGTAGACAAAGATTGATTGTTCATTTCCTGGCCATGCAGGCCTGAAATAATCACACAGTAATTGCATTAATTACAACATTGATTGGCCAATCACTTAAGTGTATTTCTAACTAGCTCTTGTATCTTAAACTAATCTGTTCCTAATATTTTGTATTTTACTACAAGGCTTATGGTTTACCAGTACTGGCATGCAGGCATGTTTTTTTCTCCGGAACATCTTTTTTCTACATGGCATCTTCCTGACTCCACCTTATTTCCTCCTCTGTCTGCTTGGAATTTCTGCCTTGATCTAGTCTGCTAAGCTACTGGCCAAAAGAGCTTTATTCATTAACCAATAAAAGCAACTCATATGCATAAGGGCTTCCCACACCAGTTGACCATCACAAGTATGATGAATAATATCTTAGAATTATTTGTATATCTGAACCGTTAACTTGAACTGTTTTTACACATCAAAGCTATTTAATTAATGTACAGTGATTATACAATAATGGGTTTCATTATGCATTTTCATACATGTACATAAGATACTTGATATGCTTACACCATACCCCAAATCATCCCTCTTTACCCTTATTGGTCACCTTTCTATTATTTTATTTTATTTTTTTGATTTTTCGAGACAGGGTTTCTCTGTGGCTTTGGAGCCTGCACTGGAACTAGCTCTTGTAGACCAGGATGGTCTTGAACTCACAAAGATCCACCTGCCTCTGCCTCCCGAGTGCTGGGATTAAAGGTGTGCGCCACCACCGCCTGGCACCTTTCTATTATTTAATAATATTAAGTATTTACTTTTATTTGCTTTTTTAAAATTCTTTATAAGAGAAATAACTTGCTACTTGTCTTTCTGACTCCACCTTATTTCATTTAACATAGCAATCTCCTGATTCATTACCTTTCCTCTAAGACATGTGATTTTATTAGTTATTTTTCCTGGTTGAATAATACCCATTATGGAATTATGAAAATTAAGATGGTGTGTTTTCTCATTGACAGATACAGTAAGGTGCCCAAAGTTCTGCAGAGTGCAAAGACTAATCCGAGTACCCCATATTCTGTGGTGTAAAACACTCACTAAATAAATCCGTACAACATTTTCTCATCTTAAAAATTAAGGTAAAATCCATCCCTTTTAATATAGAGTCTGAACTTTGTTATTTGTACATATGTGTGCACATGTGGAGGTCACAGGTCAAGTTGTGAGAGTTGTTTCTTCTACAACGTGGATCACAGAGATTGAAGTCAGGTGGCAAAGCTTCGTGGCAGGCACGTATATCTGCTGAACCCTCTTACCAGCCCATGCACAGCTTTTGATAAAATGGTTTTATAATTAAAAGCATATCAATGACAGAAGAGTCCGCTTGGTTTTCGGCATCGTCAAGTCTCTTTCAAGCTGTCTGGTGACCACCAATTGGCTTTCTGTCACAGAGGTCTTATCGCTGTCGAATCTTATGTAGCTGGAGTCATTATGAAACTGGTTTTGTGAATCTGGAGGTTTGGGCAGCTAAATTTTGGCATTCAAGTTTTTGTGGAGGTTGATTCCTCCACCCATCCACTGGGTTAATATTTGGAGGCAGGTTGCTGGGTTACAAGGTCAGGCTATGTTTAATGTAGTGTGGAATGGCAGGTATGCTTCAGAAGGAGCTATTTCACAACAGGCCTTGGTGTCTCATCACTGTTGCTGTTGTTACAATGTACAATTTTGTCATTATGATGGAGTGGAAAGGTGCCTAATTTTGAATTTTTTTCCTTTGCTGGTGATCACACTGGTACCTCACACTTGCCTCCATCACTGAAGTGCATGAATCCCATGTGATTTTTATGTAGCAGTTCCCTTCAATTAGTGATGCTTGCCATCTTTTCATTCCCTTTTCATTCTATCATTGGTGAAATCTCTTTCAAATCATTTATCAAATTTTTAAAAATTACCTTTGCAAATAATTCCAAGTTAATATAAAAAAGCAATAGGTTTTGTACCTTGTTTCTTTTTGTTTGGGGGATTATAGTATAATTACGTATTTCGTCCTTCTCTTTTCTCCATGCAAGGCTTCCCATACACTCCTCTTAGCTTTTGTTCATAACCTTTGCTTTTACTACTTATTATGTGTATAGATATGTATATGCATAGTATATACTTTATATTCCTAAATATAGCCTGCTCAGTTCATATATTTTTACTTCTATATGTGTTTCCAGGGTGGAGAATTTAGCACTGGACAATGTATATGAGTATCTTGCTTGTATGTATGTATGTGTAGACACCACACATGTGCTTGGAGCTGATGAAGATCAGAAGAGAATATCTTTGATCTGGAGTTACACATGACTGAGCAGCCTTGTAGATAGATTAACTCAAATCCCCCAAATTGCATTTCTCCAGCCTTTACTATGGCACCTTCATGTATCCTATGCTCTTACTCACTTCCCTCTCCCAGGATCCTGCTCTGTGCCCTCCCTATGCACCATTCTTACCTGGCTTCTCCTTCCTCCCAAAACATTTCTTTTTGTTTGCATGATATGTGTTCCTTCACTCTTTCCATTTCCCTCTTAAGAGCTCTTCTTTGTCTGTCATAATCACCTGCCTAGTTTTATGACCACTATCCCACTCCACCAAATTACACATATTAAAATTCTAAATTTCACATGTGAAAGGAAATATATAGCACTTGCCTTTCTGAGTCTGGCTTACTTCACTTAACATTATTTTGAAGTTCTACTCATCTCTGAAAGTGTCCTGATTATATTTTTTATATGACTGGATAAAATTCTCCTGTGATATGCAGCATATCTTTTAGTCATTCATATTCTGATGGGTATCTGCCTATTTTCAGTGAAACTGCCTTTTTATTCATCAACTATTGGAAAGAGTGGAACAAGTTCATGAGTGGTAGGACTTAGAGTCCTTTGGGTATAAATCGAGGTGTAATAATACCAGATCATTCAGTAGTTACATTTTCATTCTTTTGTGAGATGTCCATAGTGTTTTCCAGTGACTTCAATAACGGCCACTCCCTCCAAAAGTGAACAAGTGCTCCTCAATCCTGGCATTCTCACTAGTACTTGTCAGAGCCATCCTTTCCTTTATTTTACAGTTATAGTTTATTATGTTCAATAGCGACGACTCAGTATGTGTAGATGAGAATGACCTTGACCTCTTTCCTCTGTCTTCAGAGTGCTGACGTTGCAGGTGAAGGCCAGTACTGTATGTGGTCTTGGGATTGGACCAAAGATTTGTGCATATTAGGCAGGCCCTGTACCCATTGAGCCATACTTTAGGGTCTGTTTTTCTTCCTTGCTACTATAAATTTCTAGCTGGGGTGCAATGCGGCTTGAAAGTGGTTGTAATTAGCAATTCATTCATGACCAAAGATGTTGAACCCTTTTCTAATATTAATTGGGAAATTTGTCTATAGTTTTATTTTTTGTGTGTCTTCATCCTTGGAGATCAGGGTAATACTTGTCTCATAGAATGATTTTTGCCATATCTCTTCATTTTCTATTTCTGAATAGTGTTGAGAATTATTGGTATGGTGATTTGAATAACAATGCTTTCCTTTGGCTCACATATTTGCACTCTTGGTTCTCAGTTTTGAATTATTTGAAAGAAATAGGAGTTGTGATCTTATTAGAGGAGGTATGTTCTTGTGGGTGGGCTTTGAGATTGGAAAAGCCCAAGGCAGGCTCAATCTCTTTCTCATTGCTGCCTGAGGATTAGGATGTAAAGTTCCTAGCTACTTCTGCACTGTGCCTGGCTGTGTGTACATGCTTTCTTATATGATAAGAATGGACTTAGCCTCTGAAACTATAAGCAAGCTCTGAATTAAATATTTTCTTTTATAAAGCTGTCTTGGTCATGGTGTGTCTTCACAGCTATGGAACTGTTACTAAGACAGTTGATGTTTATTCTTTTTTAGTCATGGTTCTCAAGTGGAATAGAACAAAGGGAATGAATATATTAAGTTTTATTAAGTGTGCTTTAAAATAGTAATGACAGCTACATCTTTCTGAGGTACCGAGAAGCCTGTAGTTACTTGTTTCTTGAAGTTGGGTGTTTCAACATTTGGAGTTGTCCCCTAATAGCTGTCTCTTACTGGAGGAAGGGGGCAACAACCTCAGCTACTCACTACATAAGTGGGGTGCCTCACTAGTCCCAGTCTGGAATCTGGGAGCCCATAAAGTTCCTGGAGACCCCCAAATCTCTAATACAAGGTAAGCAGTCAGAAAAGCTGTTTCTGCTATCAACCAAGGAAACATCAGCAACAGCAGTACCAAGAGGACAAGGGGGGAGTGAAGAGGGGTGAGAATCAACTTCCTACTGAAATACCGTTTTCATCTTGGGTGCTCCCAGAAGGTGTCCCCAACTACATGATGCAGGTCTTCCCACATCCATCAACAACAGTCAGGACACTTCTTCAGGTGAGGATCTCTGCTTGAGTGACAAGTTGACATTAATACCAATCATAACTTCTTTGTTAGATGTTTGGTAGACTATACCAGTGAATTGACACAGCCCTAGGCTTCCCTTGGTGGGAGAATCTTTATTATTGCTTCTATCTCATCATCCATTACTAATCTTCTAAATTGTTCATGTCTTCTTGATTTGATTTTGGCAGGTCATCATCTGTGTTTGATTTATCTCCCCCCTCTTTAGATTATCTAGGTTTTATGAATATAAGTTTTCAAATATCCTTCAATGATTCTTTGGATATGATTGGAAACTCTTATAATACCCCGCTTCATGTCCAGTGTTGTTAATCTGTGTTCGTTTCTTTTCTTAGTGTGGTCACAGTTTGTCAATCTTTTTTGGCAGTTTCTATGCATTGTCCTTTTCATCTCTGTATCCATCCTTATCTCCACTTCATTAATTCCTGCCCTTTAACGTTTCTATTATTTCTTGTCATTTACTGCTTTTTAGAATGAGATTGTTCTTGTATTTGTAGGATGTGGAGGTACAATATTAACTAGTTTGTTTGAAATCTTTCTGAGTTTTCAACCTCTCTGTATGTATGTATGTATGTGTTTGTGTGGGGAGGCTTGTGTTTGTGTGGTGAGGCATGTGTGTGTTTGTGTGGGGAGGCATGTGTGTGGACAAGCACATGTCACAATTTGCATGTGGAATCTAGTACACAACTTCTAGTAATCATCTTCCCTTCAAACCTCATTTGTGTGCCAGGCCTTCGAGCTGCTGGGAATTCTGTCTGTCCCTCCTGTCTCTCAGCAAGGTTATGGGATTACAGTCCTACACTATTGTGCCTCGTTTTTATGTGGGCTCAGGGGATCCAAATTCAGAGGTCTTCTTGGAGGTCAAGAGTTTTAGCTACTGAGCCATCTCCCCAGACCTCTATCTGATCTTTTAACATAAACTTGCTGAACTATAAACTTTTACAATTGCCTGAAATGTATCTTCAAGTTTCTGGCAAGTTATACTTTCAGTTTTATTTGATTCTTGGAATTTAAAATCCCCCCCATTCTTTCAAGAATATATCATTCAATCTCTGAGCATTTGTGTAGTTTCTGTGGTTTCTCTCACTATTGATTTCTAGTTTTATTTCACTATGATATCATAAGACACAAGGAGTTATTTCAGTTGTTTTGTGGTTCTTAAGGCTGTTTTGTGGCCAATGAGCTGAGCGATTTTATGGAAAGTGCTGTTGGCCACAAAGAGAATGTGTAGTCTGCATCTGTTGGATGGAGTATTCTGTAGATTCCGTTAAATCCACTCAATGTGCAACCATGCTGATTTCCAGTTTGGATGACCTATGTCCTGATGATAGTTGTGTGGTGAACTCTCCCACTATCATTGTATCTGGATGTATCTGACCTTTCATATCTTTTAGTGTTTGCTTTATGAAATTGGGAACCCTAACATTCACTGCATAAATATTTACAATTGTTTTATGTTCTTGATGAAATGTTCCCTTTATTAATATGTAATGACTTCCTTTTTCTCTTCCCCTGGTTTTGGTTTGCTCCCTACTTTATCAGAATAGTGACAACAGCTTGTTTTGTTGGGTAGATTGGCATTCTTGGACTCTCAGGACATCTTTGGCAATGAGGTGTGTTTTAAGAAGACAGCAAATAATTATACTTTTTTTTTAAAATCCAGACAGCTATTGTCCATGTACTAAACTATGAATGAGCTATTTTTCAGAGTGGTTTCTTGTTTACTACACTTTTGTTGGTTGCTGTTCTAGTCATCACTTATTATCAAAGGTATATCTAGAAACAGTTTTGATTTTTTTTCTATTCTGTAGACTACCACTGTGCTCAAATGATGATGTCATTTGCTGTACAGAAACTTTTTTGTTTCATAAACCCCATTTATTAATTGCTGGTCTTAATTCCTGTGCTATTGGTGTCCTGTTTGGAAAATCTTATCCAGTGCCAGTGAGTCCAAGCTTGTTTTCTACTCTCTCTTATATCAGATTCAGAGAATATGGTCTTACATTGATGTCCTTGATCCATTTAAAGTTAAGTTTTGTGCAATGGGATAGACATGGAACTATTTTCATTCTTGTACACGCAGTTTTCCTGTTTGAGCATCTCCATTTGTTGAAGATGTTATCTTTTCTTCTGGCATGTACTTTTGACTTCTTTGTCAAAAAAATCAGGTGTCCATAGGTTTGTGGAATTATGTCTGTACTTTTGATTCTATCCCACTAAAGAACAAATCTATTGTTATGCTAATTCTATGCTGTTTTTATTATTATAAATTTGTAGTACATCTTGGAATCTGGAGGGTAATTCTCCCAGTACTTATGTTATTCTTCAGAATTGCTTTAGTGATCTATCTTGTATTTCTGTGTTTCCATATTAAGTTAAAGATTTTTTCAATTTCTGTGAAGACATATGTTGGAACTTTGACATAGATTTTATTTAATCTATAGATTATTTTTGTATGCTGATGAATTTCCTAAAAATGGTTCTACCAGTCCATAAACACATGAGATCTTTTTGTCTTCATATATTTATTTCTGTGTTCATTTTTAGTATACAAGTTTCTCATTTGTTTGGTTAAAGTTATCTCAAGATACACACATACATATGCATATACATACACATGCATACACACACATATGCTCTTGTGCTCTTTTGAAAGGTATTATCTCTGCAGTTTCCTTCATAGTGTGATTATCATCTGTGTATAAAAAGGCTACTGATTTTCATGTATTAATTTTTTTATCCTGCTACTTTGTAGATGTTTCCCACATGTGTATGTTCATATGTACTGCATTGAGTAGATATGGAGAAAGTGGATATCCTTGTCTTGTTCCTTATTATGGTGGCAATTGAGTTTTTCTCCTTTTAGAGTGATATTGACTGTAGGACTCTGAAAATTGCTTTTTAGAATTTTTGAGCCATAGATGACTGTAAGCCACATTTGGTTGCTAGAAACTGAAACCAGGACCTTTGGAAAAGCAGCCAGTACGCTGAATCCTGGGCTTTCACTTCACCCTGCAAAATTTCCATTTATTATGTTGAGGTATGTCCCTTGTATCCCTAGTCTTTTCTGAAGTTTTATCATAGGGGTTTTTAGATTTTTTCAAAGTCCTTTTCTGTCTGAATGTAAAGAGATGACCATGGGTTTCTTTTCAGTCTGTTTATGTGGTGTAATATGTGTATTGATTTATGCATGTCAAGTCATCCTTGCATAATGAAGATGAAAGCAACTTGATCATGGTAGATAATCTTTTGGATGTGTTCTTGAAATTGTCTTGTAAACATGTAATTGAAAATTTCTGCATTTGTATTCATAAGGGATATTGCTATAATTTTTTGTTATTATTGTTGAATATTAATGTAATTTTAGTATTAGGATAATACTGGTTTCATAAAATAGAAAATCTTCCTTCAGTTTATATTGTATAGGGTAATTTGAACATTATTGTTTTTGAAAGTCTGGTTTAATTCTACACTGAAACCATACATCTTGTTTTTTTTTGTTTTTGTTTTTCGGGGGGGCATTAGGAAACTTAAAATTCCTGTTGCTATTTTGGTAGGTATTGTGGGTTAGTCTAAATTACTTATTTCATCTTGATTTATTTTCGGTGAGTCATATATATCAAGAAACATATCCTTTTGCTTTAGGATTCCAGTTTTGTACAATTCAGATTTTTAAAGTATGTCCTTAAAATTCTTTGAATTTTCATAAAGTCTGTTGTAATGTCTCCCCTTTTGTCATGTTTGTCACTAATTTTATTAATTTGAATCCTTTCTGTGTCTTCTGGCTTATATGACTAAAGACTGGTCAATTTTTTTGACTTTTTGAAGAAGCAAACTTCATTTCATTAATTATTTTCTTCGTTTCTATTTCATTGGTTTCAGCCACAAGTTTTATTATATTTCCCCATCTACTTTATTTGGTATTATTTCTTCTTGTTTTTCTAGAGCTTTAGAGGTAATACTCCTTTTGTGTGTGGTGTATTCTTAGGTTGATCTCTTGATTTCTTACATATTGTAATCATGTCTGCTCATATTTTTGTTATTGATGTGTGATTACAGCATTTTTGTCAATGTTTTCCTCCATTTTTTATTCTTTTTCGTTAAGTATATTATATGATTTTAAATGACGCATTAAGTTTTTCATTTCCAGTATTTTAATATTTTTTAATTTTCGCTTTTCTTGTGGAATTTTATTTTACTCTGATGATATTATGCCATTGACTTTGCTCTTTAGGGCCTGTGTTAAATTCATCTGTTTGTATCCTCTTCCAGGACATTAAACATTAATCATATTTTCTCAGAAGAAAACTGGGGTCTTAACTGTTATTTTTATCCATTTAAATATCTGTGAATTCATTAGTTTATATATATATATATATGTATAGAGAGAGAGAGAGAGAGAGAGAGAGTCTGTGTCTGTGTGTGTGTGTCTGTGTGTGTGTATGTGTATGTGTGTGTATGTGTATCAAGTTGCCTAGGATTTTTTCTTCTTTGCATTTCTATGTTGTGATCTACATATCTCTTAATTTGGATTTTGCTTCTGGTTTTCTGTGTGGGAGTCTCTATTAGACATCCATTTCTATCTAGTATTACTCAATGAACAGAAAACAAACTCATATAATAGCTACAATAGAAAAACAGAAAAGATTTAAAATGTACTTAAAATCAGCTATAGCTCACTAATACACCGCCAATAACCACAGAATTAAAAATGATAAACTAACTTAGAACTTGCTATGAAGTCACACATTATTCAGGGTAAGTGTGAATGAAGTTGAGGAAAGAGACAGGGCAAGAGAGGAAGTAAGACTAAAGAGATGAAAGGCAGAAAGGGCACTGGAGAGCAATGCTATGTTTTCTTTTCCTTATTCCTTTACTGTTTCTCAAAGAGGCAGTCAGTCACCAGTCCATCATATTACCCATAAATTCTGGAGAATGTATATTTCCTTACTAAGTTTTTGCTGTTATGATTCATTCATTTTTATTTCATGAACATAAGTGTTTTATGTGTATATATGTATGTGCATCATGTGTTTCTGGTACTCATGGAGTGCAGAAGATGGTATCATATCCCCTGGAATGGCAATTTTTCCAGATGGTCATTAGCCACCATGAGTTGGGGAAACAAAGCCAAGTCCTCGTCAGAGCAGTCAGTGCTCTTAACTCTCTTTATGCTCCTTACTATAAACTTTTAAGAACTGTATAATTTGGCTAGTATATTTGATCAGGATGTGATTTTCATAGAATTTCGCATAGCTTGTATTACAGTTTTTAAATTACGGTTTCATTCTTTGAAACTCAGAAATATTCAATGTTGGTAAAATTCAAGTTACTATATTTTAAATTATTTAGAAGTATAAAAATCTGAGTTAGTTCACAAAAGGCAAAGGATAGTGGAAAATTGTTCATTATTTTATTTGAAAACAATTTATTTGATGTCTTTTCTAAGTTTGAAAATTCCTTCTTCTTCTTCTTCTTCTTCTTCTTCTTCTTCTTCTTCTTCTTCTTCTTCTTCTTCTTCTCCTTCTCCTTCTCCTCCTCCTCCTTCTTCTTTTTTAAGACAAGGTTTGTTTGTGTAACAACCCCAGCTGTCCTGGAACTTGCTTCATAAATCAGACTGGCCTTGAACTCATAAGAGATCAGATAGCCCCTGCTTTCTGAGTGTTAGGGTTAAAGCATGCCCCATTTAGAATTTCATAACACCTGCCATTTTGAAGTTCTTAAGTAAGCTTCTTTTGTTTGTATTGTAGAATGTATTGTTTCTAAAAACTGCATTTATAATTATAAATACTAGTGCTTTTATTCATAAAAAGGGATCAGGTTTCTGAACTGTAATTGAAATTTAATATCCTCTTTTACTTAGCCATTTTTATGGTTTAGAAATTTTGTTAACTTTAATATTGGTCGTTGACTTTAGATATTATAAATGCAGTGGAAGATTAGCATAGTTTTGAATATTTTAATTTATAAACATTTTCATAGTACGTTAAAGTTATATTTTTAGTATATAATATTTATTTTGAGAATGGATTATTTCAAACACTAGATTTAATTATTTAAACTCAAAGTATGAGACACTATATATTTTTTTAAATATTTCAATTTAAGTTGGAAAATTTGAGATTTCAACATTTACTGTTGATAAAAAGTTACAAAGAATAATGATTGTACATTATCTGAAAATTCATCCCTTACAGATTGAAGTTTATTTTCTGTTTTCATTTGCTGTTAGTGTCCCACATGTCACAAACTCTGCCCTAGGAGCTTATGGTTTTATTTGCTTGGAGAAAATCTGATGATGAAGAGTTTGAAATCTTTCTGCCAAAATATGAAGAGATTTCCTCCAGCTCAGTACAACCGAGTGCCAAATAGACATGGTGACTTTGTATGATGCATGCTATTCTTGGAGCTGTGCACTTTCAAATTCATTAAAACAATACTTCCCTTATTAAGTTTATATGAATATACTGGACTTGATGAGAGCGCTGGCTGGAGTACTTCACTGTTATATACAACCATTTTTTTCTAGTGACTCTTAAGGTTGATTGCTCGTAGTTCATCTCCTTTAAAAAATTATTTCTTGGAAAATTGCCTACTTTCATTAAAAAGGAGCTATCTGACATAAAGGGAGAATTCCTTCCCATCAAAAACATGTTCAGTCCAGACTAGACATAGGGCACAATTAACTGTGTTATAGAAAGGAGTGATCATTTTCTTCTCCTTTCTGAGGGTATGGTCAACACTCCTATGATAAAAGATAAGTTAATTTAAAAGAAATAAAACCAACTTTTTTAAATCAAAATTTTGTAGGTTAAAGAAGCTTCAGATTTGGAGACCCAAATGTTCATCGGAAAGTTTATTTTTATGCTTAAGTTTTATGATTGTTGGACTTATGTATAAAAATTTGATTGAGCAAAACGTTAAAATTGAAAAAAGTAGATTTTACAGAAACACGGGGAAGTGTATTAGGGTTCACTGGGTGAAATAAGAATATGGATGCTTTAGGTTGGCTTATAAAACTGTAGTTGACAGTAGTTGATGATTAAGTTTCAGTTTAATGCTACAAGCCTGGGAGGCCCTGGAATGTGGAGGGAATCTGAAACTGGAGTTTCCTGTTTGCTTGGAGTGGTGGCAGCCAAGATACACTGAGAAAGAACCCATCCTGTGCATACTGATGACTTCTTCTCTGATTTTCTTCCATGTAGGTTCTCAGTTCATTTTGAGGATGGGCTTTCACTCCTCCCCAATACATTACTGTATGTTATGTCTCAATTATCTCAGGAAACACTGAGGCATCTGGAAATGTGTTTCACTAATCTAGACATATTTTGATCTGGTCTAGGAGATAATGAAACTTACCTGTCACAGGAAGCAAGGTCTGTCCATATTCTTAGTGACAATTAGATATAGCATTCCTTCTCCCCAGGGGAGGGAGCAAGGACATTAAAGATATTATTGCTTTTGGAAGTATTCCTTGACCATTTTTATATCTTCTATAGAGAACTTTCTATTCAGATCCATAGCCCATTTTTTGTTGTTGTATCATTTGCTTTCTTGATTCTTTTCCTTAGGATTCTTATATATTCTTCTGTCAGATGGCTAGCTAGCCAAGATTCTCTCCCACTCTGTGGGTTTCTTGGTTTCTTCACTCAATTGATTGTTTCCTTAGCTGTACAGAGATTTTTAAGTTTTATAAGGTCCCAAAAGTCAATTGGTAGCTTTAATTCCTGGACAAATCCTTAGCAATTAGGGAAATGCAAATTAAAACAACTTTGAAGTTTCATCTCATCTCAGGCAGAATGTTTAAGATGATCAACAAAACAACTCAACTGACAACAAATGTTGACGAAGATGTGGGAAAAGAGGAAGCCTCCTCACTGTGGGTGGTGAGAATGCTAACTGGAGAAACCACGCTAGAAATCTTCAGATTGGAAAATCTTCAGAAAGCTAAACCAAAATCTACCATGTGACTCAGCTATTCCATTTCTTTCATACACTTAGGAGATTCAACATTCTACTCAACCAGATATTGCCTAGCTGTATTCATTGCTGGTCTGTTAATAAAAATTAGTAAATGAGTGCAACTTAACAGCCCTTCAACATATGAATGGGTAATGTAAATATTACACACACACACACACACACACACATACATGTGTGCATATACACACATACACATGCACAGAGGCTCTATTCATCTGTAAATAAAATAAAATAATGAACTTTGAAGGCATATAGGTGGAACTAAAAGGAGAGGCGGGACACAGCAGCCCTCTCCACCCCTCATTACAACAGTTTGGCGCCCACATGGCCA
>JAQHUG010000108.1:5244144-5269845 GCA_028555095.1 Dicrostonyx torquatus
TGACCTCAAAATGTAAACAATGCATAAGTATCTTGATCAGAAGTAGAAATGTATATTGTAATATCATAAATATATCCTAAAATTGTATCAATATACAAAATGTCTTCAGCAGAGGTAGAAGCATGCATGCATATAATATGACAAAATAACTTTGCCTAGGTATACAAATATAAATAAAAATAAAATAGAAATATATTAAATATAGTTTAAGTTTGTATCAATATGCAAAAATTTATACCAATGAAAATTGCCTATAATAACTTTGGCACCCATGCCTTATTTTTGACCTGCTAGCAAACACTTGCGATTTTCATATTTAGTATAATGTTGACTATAGGGGGTTTTTGTAGACTTTAGTGTTTTGAGCTATATCACTTGAATTCCTTGTCTATTCAGTATTTTTATTAGCAAGAGAGGCAAAACTTTGATGAAAGTCTTTTTTTTTGTGTGTATTGAAGAGATCTTGAAATTTCATCCTTTGGCCTATTTATCTGCTGTATTGCATGTATTGATTTGACTCCCATCCTTGGGATGAAACTAAGATAGTCATGGTGCATGGTCTTTTTAATATGTTTTTCAATACACTTTAGGAGATATTTATTGTGAATTCCACAGTATAATTCTTAGGAATGTTGGCCAACACTTATTGTTGCCTCTGTTGTATCTTTTTTCAGTTTTGGTATCGGAGTAATACTGTATTTATTGAATGAATTTGGTTGTTCTTTCTCTTTTGTGAAGCAGTTTGAGGAGTAATGGTTTTAACTATGCCTCAAATGGTAAAATTTGGCAGTGAATGTGTGTGTCTGGTCGTAGACTTTTCTTTGTGATAATATATTTTATTATTGTTTCTGCTCCATAGCTTGTTGTGGACTTGTTTAATTTGTCCATTTCTTTGTTTTATTTTGTCTTATCATATCTACTTAGGAAATTACTTATTTTTCTTTAGATATTTTTGCCTTTATAGAGTATAATTTTTGATGTATTCTGTAATGATTTCTAGATTTTGTTGGTAATCTTCCCATTTTGTTCCCTAAGTGTATCACTTTGACACATGATTTTTCATACTTTTGATGGCGGTTTGTAATTATTTGAGCAAAGAAAAAGTTTTGTTTGATTGGTTATATGTGCTTTCCTGTAGTTTCTATTTCATTAATTTCTGTTATCATCTATTTTTATTTCTTGGTTTATATTACAGTTAGATTTTTTTGTTCTCATTTGCTAAGCATTGATGTACATTATTAAATTATATATTTTTGATAACACAAAGTGTTTGTGTTAGAATTTTCTAAGTTGTTTCCCAAAGGTTTTCGTAAGTTTTGTTTTCAATGCATTTCTAGATCATTAAATTTTTCTCCTTGAGGTCTTCAGTGACTGGTCAAGTATGCGTTCTACAGTCTCCACATGATTTTTTTGGTTTTTATAGTTTATTTTCCTCTCAAGTTTAATAGTATTATACTGGAATCTTATGAGATTCAAGAAATTATTTGACTATCATTTAATTCTTTTGTGTTTTTAAGGATGTTTTGCTACCTAAAATATGGTCTATTTGGAAGAAGTCTTTATCAATTGCTGGGAATAATGTATATTTCCTTTCTATTGGGTGGAATATTCTGTAGCATTGAGAAAATATGCTTTGTCTATTGCATAGTTTTTCTCAAAATTATTTTGATAGAATACCTAAAGATGTATTAAAGTCAAGACTGTTTCTGTATCAATATCAGACAGTATATGATCATTAGCATTTGTTTTATGTGATTGGGAGCCGCCCAACATTTGGTGTCTTTATAATTATTGCTGTTATATCTTTTTGATGGATAGTTCTATTTATTAATATATAATATTTCCTTTGTCTATCTAATTTTGGCTAGAAGTCTACTTTATTAGATGTTAGAGTAGCTATGACAATATGTTTTCCCTTTAAACTACTTTCTACATTCTTTTGTTTCTATGAAGACAATATTATATCTATGCTAGCTTGCTTTGGGTTGAGTTCCAGAATCTTCATTCAGAAGTTTTCAATGGTCATTATATTAAATATTGTCATAAACTTCCAAATGTGCTCATCTATATTTAGGTAAAAAATTACCAATCCTTTGGGAATTTACAATGTGAATAATCTTATGATATTTATGTATATGTCAATTTGGTTAACTACTGAATGATAATATACAGCTATGGCAGAAATAGGTAAGACTGGATATTAGATATCACTTAATTAGATAGTAAAGCCATTTAATAGATTTTAATTATCCTATTTATTTCCTTATTATAGTCTATTCATTATGGTAGCCATTAGCTATATGTGGATATTGGACAATAAAATGTGGCTAATATGAATATGGAAATAACTTTATTTTTATCTTATTTTAACTAGTTTAAATGGAAAACTATTAATAGATGCAGTTGATGAAAACTTTTAAATATGGAATTGAAGTACAGATTATGCATCTCCAGTGACATTTATGTTCAAATTTGGATCTGGTTAATTTTAAAATAGTCATTGTAGTATCTAAAAATTAGCACAATATATTTTATTAGCAGTGCATTGTATGAGTTATGTGGTGAATAGTACCTGTTTTTCCTCCTCTATATAAAATGTCCAAGATGCATTCTGAACGTGAACAATAGAAAATGTAAAATGATGTGTGTGATTGTCATTGAGTCTGTATAGGGAACTACCACTCTCAGGTCCACTTTAATTTTTCTGAAAACTTACTTTACTGAATGTCAAATACGTGACATTTTCAAAAGTAAAATATATAATAGTTTTTGAAAGATTTTGCAAAATTTGAGTTTATATTTAAGTAATGAAAACTGGTTATTTTTATTGGAGAAATATAAAACAATTTCTGAAATATAAAACAATTTTTGTTAGAGAAAATATTATTTGTTCATTAATATTTCTGTATGAATTGGAAATGAAAATAAAAGTGTCTCATCATCTACATTCCAATGGATCTTCAATGGCAGTTAGCACCATCAACACTGGGAACAGAATTCAGTATTGCCTGCTTTTGCCTATTATTCTGAGAATTCTGCCTCATTTTTCTCACTTAAACTGGTAGAAGGAGATAAATGTAACCTTTTTCTCCATGTTGATCACTCTTAGTCATCCATCCCCCAGAGATTACTGCATTGCTTTTCAGAAGTTAATAATTGAAGTGTAATTATATTCCATAAACTTCCCTTACCTCAATTTGGGGGAAAAATTAAAGACTTGGACTTCAGTTTGCATTAGACATTTGGAATATAATAAATGTTTTCTTTAGTTCTTAGAAAGATGTTAGCCAATGCATGTCATTCTGGTCTTGTCACATCCACCAGCCATCCTACCCTTTGTCCCCATTGTTAATACTGATAATGAAAAGGGAGGGAAATATTGCCAGGCAAGTGTACTCACAGTGGGCTCCTTTATTTCTTGAAGATTTCTAATTCAAGTGAATAACTGTAAGTGAAAAAGATTTTTTGTTACATCTTTAATCACTTCCTTCTTTGATGTTAAAGTGAAGGAAAATATATGGGTATATTTACAAGTTGCTATGTGAGCAGTTATTGTGAAATTTATGCTGTGTAATGGATTATGGAAAGTAGCTTTGAACAAACTAAATGCCCATTTCATTTGATCAAAGCATGTTTTCACAAATCCAATAATTATGCAATGTACTATTTTTTATAAAGTTTTCCAAAGTATGGTAAACAATCACTAGGCTCTCCTCATTTGCACAGGAAAATGGACTTATAGGCTAAGGGTGATTTATGTACTGAAGTAATTTAAATTCCATACTTCCAAAGTCACATTGCATATGTTACATGCCTATAATTATGCTCCTCCGGGTGTGCAAGCCAAGAAGGTGGCAGAGTCAGATGCAAAGAAAGAAAGGAGATTGATGATATGGTATTTTGCTAATACAATGCAAAGGCACTAACAGATTATGAGCCTCTTTCTTGCCTTTCCTCCTAGTTCTTTCTAAATTACATTTTCAAGCTGATGTCTTCACTGATCTGTCATTTCCTGGAACTGCCGTCATTCTGTTGTATTGGGAAAAACTGAAAAATGTGAAACAATATTTCCAGCATATAATTAAATTTCTTTTAGATTAAAGACAAAAGGTCCTTCCTCCTCTGACTGCCACCTCACACAAGCACTTCCTTGCATGTCAGATACATGTGTTTTTTTTTTTTGTCAAATAATTTTCTCCTTTCTAATCATTGGAGACATTTGAGTAGGAGAACAATTTTATTGGAACCAAGATAAGGCACTGTGGTTCTACAAAAAGTTTCCTGAAAGGAGGACAGAGTGTTCTAGAAGACTGTCACTTGCTTCCCCATTCCTTAACTACAGTTTTATCCCTTGTTGTCTTAAAAGGAGTGATGTGGACCTGTCTTTGGAGGGGTGAGAGGATTTTCATGCTTCTAGGCACTTTGTATCCCTCTTATTAGGGGTGCTTTAGACAGACTGGGTCTTTTCTTTTAATAGGAGCACAATTTGGCATGCTTAGTACATCTTTAATAAATTATACATCCTAATTCCTGTCTGATGCAAGAGCCATGATGTTCAACAGTCGTCTCTTTCAGGTGGACTCCACGGTATGTTCTACATATCCTATTTTCTGCTAGTGCAGTTTTAGTCATGTGCTCCTGTGCTTTTTTGTTCCTAGTCTAAAGAAAAATGTCATCTCATCAATACAAATATGCCCTGTCACATTGTGTGTGTTCAAAAAGAGAAATGCTACTTTTTGCATTTCTTTCAGTGGGGAAACTACCTTTTGATACCAGTTTTAATGTCAGTTTGACTGTGGTTTATTGTTTTAGCCTTATTTTGTGACTTCAGAGATCATGTTTTCAATAAATGTGTTTTTATACATTTGATGACACAACAAAACAATGAGGTTATATGCAGGGAAAATGTTGAAGGCCAGTGTAAAAATCAAAAGGAGAGTGGCAAATTATAAAGAATAACTTTCCTCATGTTATTAGAAAAGGGAAAAATCTTTAGAATGTCACCATAGTATGTTTTCACTGCCGTGAGAAAATACCTGGTGTAGAATAACCTATTAGGGAAAACGCTTCTTTTGAGTTATGGTTTTGGATTCAGATTGGCACCAGCATATTTTTATCTTTTGGTAAAAACAGATTGCTGGGAAACTCACAGTAGCAAGCAGGTATACACAGAAGACACAAAACCAACTCATATAAGAATAAAACCTGCTTTTGCAGAAGGCCAATTATTTCTTTTAAAAACCTAACAACCTCTTAAAAGTCCGATTGCTTCTCAGCAGTGTTCTAGGGTATTACGATTTCTTAATGAGTCTTGATGAGGAGAAGCACCTCTCCATCATAATAGACGGATCTGGAAATGGTGTTTGTTTTGTTTACCTGAAATGCTGTTTTTGTAGGTATGCTATATGACTGTGAAAATTCAAACCTCTTCAAGTGACATTCCAAGAAATACAGTTTGTCTAGAAAAAAAAAAAACACCCAGCTTTTCCTTTTTCATTTCTTCATAACTATTCTTCTGAATTAAAATTTTAAAGAAAAATCAAAAAGCAAACCTATTAATAAAATAAAGGCTGATGTGTTAATTTCTTTTCTTGTTACTTTCACAAATTGCCTGTCAAAAGTAAATTAATGAAGGAAGTGTTCATTTTTGTTTACAGTTTGAATATCTAGTTCAACATGGTGAGGAAGGCATGGAGGTGGGAGTAATGGAAGCTGTGTGTGAGGATTCATTAGGCTGGTGGTTCACACTGAGTTTGCATTAAAAAATTCAAGACAGATTCTTGTGAGTACTCAGCTGGATTTTCCTCCCCCGCCCTTACTCAGTCACCTGTAATTATTTTCAGTGTAGAACTAGCTAGATTTGGTCGCATGACATAGAAAATTGTATACAAACTGCATGTCTTTCTTATGACTATTTTTGAATTTGAAAATTGATATCCGTAAGAACCATGGTCACCAACAAAGTAATATAAGTGGATACATTATTGTGTGCCTTCGTGTCCTATCCAAGGGCTATATTTTAGTTTGATGATTAACTTTGAGTTATCTTGTGTAGACACTTTGGTCCTAAAAATACTGGGCTATAGCTATATCAAAGGCCAACAATTCAAACACGACAAAAATTATATGTATTTATATACATTATACATATGTATAATTATATTAAATATTCATTTAACATATAATATATGATTTTGCATATAATTATGACTCATGAATAAATATATGAAGATGATTTATATATATTAATAGACAAGCATGTTATTACTCATACAATAATACTCAATAGTTGTAATTATTTCCAAATATCAATAATGCTGAAGCTAAAATTAAGAAACCATTTCTAAGCATTTAATTACTTTTTAGCATGATCACTCTAAATCCATTATATCTGAGGCAAATGAGGAATCACATACCTATAGTCTAAGTGTTTGGAAAATTGAAGCAGAAGGACCATGTGTTTGAGACCATATTGAGCTACATAATGATATCTTGTCTCAGAAAACAGATATCAATCTAACATGAAAATTCATTATATGTAATTATGTATAACAGTTTCTAACATGATTAGAAGCAATGGTTAATCCAGGATCTTCTTGAATTTTTCCAAGAACTTTTCTCCATAAAATTATTTTAATGAGACTAAATAATTTAAACCATTTTCTAGTAGTTTTCTTATCTATTTATTCATCTTTTTAAGGACAGGGTTTCTCTGTGTAGCCTTGGCTATTCTGGAACTTGCTCTATAGACAAGGATGGGCTCAGACTCACAATCACCTCTTGAGCGCTGAGATTAAAGGCATGTGCCACCATGTCTGACCCTAGTAGTTTCTTAAGGAAGAAATATTAGCTAAAACTTTCCTTAAAACATAAAAATAGGTTAAGGATAATGAAATAGTTCCTCCAGCTTGAACATTATTTCTTGTTAAAAAGGAATCACTATAATTTGTATTTTTTCTGTAAGTGGCAAGTTAAATTATTTTAGTAGTTATTAATCATTCAACCTACAAATATTTATTATGTGTACAAATTATAGTATTAAGAAATAAAAATATACTTTCTCTAGTGTTAGTGAAGATAGAAATATAAATGCACTTATTAGTCAAAATGATTATTCCTTTAATGAGGCTAGTTCAGTAAGCAGTGGGAGTATAGAAGAAAGATTGCTAAGTTAGAATGCAGAAAATTATCTGAGTTTTTATTTGTAGAAATATCTATGCTACTAGGGAAAATGACTACTGTCCTTTTACTAAAGGAAACTGTATGGACTCATTTGGGGCATCAAATTGTTAGTTTCATATTCTATACTAAAAGGCTCCAATTCATATCTTGAAGAATATTTTAATAATTCTAAAATTTAATTTAAAACCAGGAAGACACAGGAATTATTCTAGTGTTTGTTTTAAAGACTTTAGGTTATGTCAAGAATAAATGAAATATGGTATTGGCCTCAAGAATATAATTACATGCACTGTAACATTTTATGAGTTCAGTCAAACCATGTGAAAACAAACAAACAATGGATATCAAGAATTTGAACCACCTCCATCAACACCTGAGGTAGGTGGAAGAGTTGGCCCTGAGGACCTATGTGTGAGCATTCATTCCTGACCCTGCCAGCTGCAACATTCCGGAGAGCAGGCCCTGTACTTTGTCAGGGCAATGTAATAGTGACAACCCTGTTAGCGCAAGTATGAGTGATCCAGCCCCGAAATTGTGAGCGTGGGAGAGCTGTAAGCATTGCCCATCTGTCTTGTGGTAGCCTGGTCAGGGGAGAGATGCCTTCCTCCCCTCTAACCCATTAACACCTGGGGCAGTTGGGAGAGCTGGCCCTGTGGTAATAAGAGTGGAAGAGTCAATCCTATTAGTGCAGCTGTGGGTGAACCAGCCCTGATGTCGTAAGCATGGGAGAGCTGTCCCCATTTCACATTTGGTGGATCCACCCCACAGCTGACCAGGCTCAGACCCAAGGTTCATGATCTGCCCATTCATCTACCTCATCTATTATCTGCTAGAACACGTGAAGGGACCTGACCTGCAGACCCAAAAGTTGCAGGATCTCCACAACACAGGACCACAATAGGATATCCAGGAAGAGTCCTAGCATCTATGGTGAAGTAGAAATTAGAGGCCTCAAACCAAATCAATGACTCTTTGCAATGAATACTTGCAAGTAAAGATGTATGAACCAAGGTGTCTATGGTATGACTCACTGTGATGCAGTGTAGCTTCCATGATGAGATTCTTAATTTTTCCCCTTTTTAAATTAAATTTATTTTATTTTGTCCTGTTTTCTCTTAAATTCTGTTATATTTGTGGGGAGAGTGCAGAAGTAGAGGGAAGATGCAAAGGGACAGTGAAATGAATGAGATTAAGATAGATGATGTAAAAAACACAAAATAAACAGAGAATTTGAACCAAATAAGAATACTTGTCCCATAGTTACTTTGTTGAATATCCTAATCGTCACCATAGAAATTTTGCATGATGAATGGAGATAGAGCCAGAGACCCACATTCACATCAGAACAAGGGATCTAGCTACCAAGGTCCAATATGAAGAGCAGAAGGAGGGAGAAGATAAGCAAGGAAGTCAGGACCGCGAGGGGTTGGTCCACCCACTGAGACAGTGTGCTCGATCTATTGGGAGCTCATCAAATCCAGCTGGACCAAGACTGAATGAGCAAATGACCTAACTGGACTCTATGAATGTGACTGCCAGTGGGGACTGACTGAGAGGCCAACAATGATGGCACTGGGACCTATCTCTTCTGCATGTATTGACTATTTGGGAACCTATTCTATAAGAATGCACATCTTCTTAGACTGAGATGGAGGGGGGAGGGCCTTGGGCTCCCCATAGGACAGGGTATCCTGCACCATCTTAAGGAAGCAGGGGGAGGACGGTGGGGTAGTGGGGGAGCGGGAGGGCCGGGAACAAGGGGAGTAAATGTAAATTTTGCTTTTAACAATAAATAAATAACAAAAAAAGAATACACACTATCCTAATAGAACCTGAACAGGAAGGTTGGGCCTTCATGAAGCTATGAAAATCCATTGCAGCTCTTTAGAGTTGGCTGTGTGCATCTTCTCCCAACCTGCACACAATTGTGTCAGGAGACAATAACCTGTGCTTGGAGGTGCATCAATGCATCCCACTGTCCGGAGATGGTAACCTGTTCTTGGAGGTGCATTCATAAGATGGAAACTTGCAAAGACTAGACCCAAGGACTTCCCTGTTTTTGTAGAAAAGCATTTTTAAACATCTACTTGTCCACCAGTGACTACTGACTTTGGAAGGAGATAGCATTGAGAAACATGACATAGAATATATCTGCCTAGTATCATATACTCATCTCAAGGTGAAGGATTCAGATAAGATGGTATTTTTAGACCATCTATATGTAACCACTACTGGATATTTGGATAGATTGTAGGTGATGATGGTATTGATGATTTAGGTGGAATATCACTCCCTTAAATTTATATTATAAAACGCTCTTAAATTTTGGTGCTTCAGAACATGCCTATATTTGGAGGAAGAGCCTTTAAAGTGGTAGATAAATTTATTGGTGGACCCTAGTCTAATTTGACTAGTGTCCTCAGAATAAAAGTTTGGAAACATGAGGGGAAACCAGATACACATATATACTTATATAGAGAAAGGACATGTGATAATACATAGAGAGTAACAGATACCTGTAATTCAAAGACAGATTTCTCGGGAGAAATCAACATAGTTGACAAATTGGTCTTGGATTTACAAACATCAGAGGTATGAGACACATATTCTTGCCGTGTAAGTCTGTCTGTTGGGAACTTGCATTAAAAGCTCCAGTACAACTAATATTTACTTCCTTTGCTCAAACAGGCAAAAACAATCAAAGAACATTACTTGTCTTCTCTGCGTGTGTAGACAGTGTTGCACCATTGAGTCTAAATTGTATGATCATTTTCTCTTTGTATATTCAAACAGGCAAGGGTTTGATGCTTAGTTTTGCATCTCTTGAAACTAGATTTGATTCTTAATTTTCTTTCAAGGCCTTCAAAAGTACCATGTAACTTTTTTTTGCTTTTTCCTTCTTCACCTCCACACTCTTCCCACTATGAAAATCTGCTACTCCAATTATACCTCTGTAGTCAAACCTTAGTCTCCTGAGTGCTGAGGCTTCAAGTGGAACTACATTCAGCTCCTGCTCCATCCTTGCCTTACTTCCTTATTGAGGTATTTTTGCAGTGACTAAAAGCAGATACATCAAAGCAAATGGAAAAGATTCTAGATTTAATTGACAGAAAAATCACCAGAGAAGCATTCACCTGCCTGAGAGATGTTCATCTTCTGGTTGTAGAGATATCCATCGGGGAATCTCTGCAACTAGGAAACGAACTGTGTAAATGTGCTTTCTGATCACAGGCCATGTGATTGCTTGTGACATCTTTTGCTAGCTACAGAAACAAATCGTATTGTTCCCACCTCCCCTTTTAGCTTCCTTCTACCACCGTTCTTTCTTGTTTTTCAATTTCTTTGCAATGAAGTTTTCTGGTAGTAGCCAATCAGCTGATCTCTCTATTTTGATCTAACAAAACATACTCTATTGTCTCAATGGACGACAAGCACTTCAAAAATATTTCTGTGGCCAGTAAAGTGGTTTGGCAAACAAGCATGATGATCTGAGTTAAAATCCTAGGACCTGAATGGCAGAAAGGGAGATCCAGAACCCAGAAGTTCCCCTCTAATTTCCAAACCCATGTTTTAAGAACAAACGCACATCCCACACAAACACACACGTCTGTGAGCTCAACTGAATACCTACACATTATACACACAATATAATTTAGAAAACTGATAGAATTTCTAAAGAAACAGAGCTAGAACCCAGGGAAAGTATTGGCATAAAAATTGCAACTCGCTGCTTCAGTTTTTCTGAATATTGAAATACATATTTGGCTGGAAAACAGAATATCACTAGAGATGCTTCCTAGTGAGCTGCACTGATTTGTGTTTTAGCATAAAGTTTGTACAAATACACAGTGTTGGTAGCACTCTATGACGATGGGGTCATTTGACCTTCTTTGATGCACAGATTCTTGAATCCTAAACATTTGATTAACAATGTTCAATTCCTAATGCATATTTATCACTCCAAATGGGTTTTTTTCTGGGATTAACAAATCTGATAAGGAAGAACATCTGAGAATACATTGCTAACTGTTGTTATTACTGTTGGTCATATTCATGCTCTTGTATTGAGTGTCATCAGTTTATCAGAACAGCATACATGAAAGTGATTCTTGTGATAAGCTTAAAAGCAAGACCTTTGTCTTATCTAGATATTAATCTAAAGTGCTGAGTGTGGAATGCTGAACAGTATAAAGGGTGCCACAGTAAAGATACCTTGGAGATCACTGCAAAACCTAAGAAGAATACCATCCATTCCATCCTCTTTAGAATTGGGGGCACATAAAACCTGTTTGCATTCATATCAGAAATGAAATGAAGCTATCCTTTTCATAGCAGAATTCTTAGACGAGACTTGAAATATAAGTAGTTAGTGTTGCTAAATTAAATAGCAGTTACTAATTTAAAGGT
This sequence comes from Dicrostonyx torquatus, assembly GCA_028555095.1. Taxonomy (NCBI): domain Eukaryota; kingdom Metazoa; phylum Chordata; class Mammalia; order Rodentia; family Cricetidae; genus Dicrostonyx; species Dicrostonyx torquatus. The sequence goes on from JAQHUG010000108.1 coordinate 5,255,734, forward strand.
GTCACATTTAAAATAATAAAATCCTGAGATTTAAATTTCTCTTTTCTTGAATTACTGTCCTAAAAAAATGTTTTGTGCAGTGGTGACACACACCTTTAATCCCAACACTTGGAAGGCAGAGGAGGCAGAACTCTGAGATCGAGGAGGCCAGCTTGGTTTACAGATTAAGTTCTAGGATGGCCAGGGCTACAGAGAGACCCTGTCTCAAAAAAAAATGCTCAAGACAATAAACAAATAGATGAACATATAATAATGCTGTTTTAACACATAAATATTTTAGTGCATGAATATTCCTATTTTTTATAAATTTTTATTGAGCTCTACATTTTTCTCTGCTCCCTCCCTGACAATATTGCAGTTTTTAAGTACTAAAATAGTTGTAAATAGTTGTACCTATTACTTTACAATGCACCATTTCTCTGCATTCTTCCCATTGGTACTTTTTTTAATTTATAGACACAAACTTTAGAAATTAGAATTTTAAAAATGTAATGAATAGTTTATAATACTGAGAAACTTGGTTTGCTGTAAGAGAAATTTTAAAGAACTAGTATGGTTTATGTGAAGATTTTCCAAAAATCTTACCAAAGACAGCCTTTTGGATGAGAATGGAATTCACAATGTGATGCTCTGTTGTTCTGTTTTATGACTACATAGACAATTCTGGGGCTCATGAAACATGATATTTGCAGAATGACTTCTGAGGAACTCTAAATTCCTAACAAATACTACTTTACTAACTGCACATGATGTTACATCTTTTTATTCCAAGAATATATACGCTGCATATGTGAAAATCAAGGGATATGAAGCATCCTATGTGGACACTGTATTGCAGAGTCTCCAACAGTTGCCAAACAGCTGAAGGATTTTGTTTATTGACTCTTTTGAAGAAGAAACGTACAATGTTCATCATTTTGAATAGTGATATCAGAAATAAAGAAGAGCAAACACACACATATACACCATCTTTTTTCTTTATTTTTACAGGTATTTATTGATTATAATAAAATGATATTCCAGTATTTAATAAATGAAAAACTTTAATAGCTTGCATCTTATTTTATAACCTTAAGTGATTATTATATTCCTAATGAATCCAAATTATTGGGAAGTATGTGTGGGATCTTAGTCTTGGGCACTGCTTGTTCTAAGGGAGCTCTTTCCATGGATCAACATCACCAGAATGAGGAAATTATATCTAAAAGTCACTAAACAGTTTGCTTACAAAAAAATGTCTGCACCTCAGAAATGTGATAAGAATTTGGAAGAAAAAATCCCTAAAGGCTAATCCTCATAAATATCAGATGAGGCTCTAAAATCAGGGATTTTGTTTCATATAATTTCTCTAGTTTAAAGTCTAATTTTTTATTACAAAGCTTAAGCATCACGTTAAAGTAATATGCATGAAGGAATTTTATTCCTCCCATTGCTTTTATTCCAATTCTCAGAAGCATCTACTATTAAACCTCTGGTATTATGTCAGATACTTTTTCTGTATATAACCAAATAAGAACTTATTTTTACAAAGGGTCCTTCTATACATTCCTGATGACTGACTTTCAATGCTTAACCATAAATAATGCATATATTTTCTTTCCAATATATGAAGAGTCTTCTTATTCCTTAAAATGATCTAACCACATTTTGCAGTATAAACACACCGACAGTTGCTGAACCAATTCCCTACAGGAGGACATTTAGGCTGTTTCCAATGTTAATTCATCCTCAAGAGAATAGTTTCAAAAGATATGTGTTAAGCATGAGCCAAACTGTTGGTGATTTTGATGAAAACCACTAAATTCCTAGGGCAGACTCATCACCTAAATCCAGGATGAGAGACAAATCAAGATTTAAATGTAGTGCAGTTTTGATGTCAGGTAGAGACTATGAAGAATGTTGGAAAGAGTCATAAACTTATAGCCTAAGAATCTAAAAGTTATAAATGGAAAACTCCAAATTTCACTTGTCAAAAATATGCACCGTTTCTGGCTGAGTAAGGCAAGAAGTATACGGGAAAACAGGCAGTGAATCATAGTTGTAGGTTGTTGATGTCTTTACAAAAAAGGCTGGTGGTAAGCACAGTGCACAAACTGTCAGCACGAACACCCAGAGTTTATGTACCTTTTCATGTCAAGTCTACATTTAATCTCTTATTTGTCTCCTTTCCTATACTAAAGATCTCTATTCTAGAACCTAAGCTTGGTCTTCCTACAGGGGATGTCCTATAGTTTGAAATATCAGTTTGATGGAGTCATGGGTTGGAAAGGTATCTTGCACAGTCCTGGATTCAGTCAAAGTTTCCCAGAACTATTTGAGTCTGGGCAGACTCTTGGTTTCAGAATTAAATAGGAACAGGCTGTTTTGGAGTCAAGTGTAACAAGATGCAGCTCCCAGGATTCTTTCCTTTCGAGGATACAGTGATGCAAAGCATTTAAGTGCTCGACGGTCTGTTCCTAACTGACAAAGGTTTGTTTTTCACTCTTCATTGCCCTAATAAATTGAATAGAACTTTGTTTTGGTTAGACAAAGAATTGATAGATAAGCTATTAAATTTTAGAGGTTTGTGGGAATGTATGATATTAACCATTGTATTATTTATTTATTTTTTTCTCTTCAAACTGGAGTGTGTTTCTTCTAGGAAGTCTTTTGTTCATAGGTATTAGAAATAATTTTTTAGTCTCTTTATTAATGAAAAATGTGTCAAGCATGAAGACTTTCTTGTAAAGTATATGATTCTTGGAAACATGTGCTTCAAGACAGTGGTCAACATATTAGAAATCCTTTCCCCGTTAAGTCCAAAATGACTTTGCACAACCAGCTTAGTGTGCATACTAAAAGGCATTGTCTTAGAGTGACAGACTGGTCGTCTACTTTAATTGAAGTCACCCAGTGTCTAGGACTATTCTTCATGTCTGAATAGTATGTGGTTTTATTTGCTCTATTATGCATTTTCCAATAGAGTATATTTCAAAACCAATTTTATTAATGGTGATACCTACATGGTGTATCTAATAATTTCATTAATTCCTCTGTTATTAATTGTTTTGTTACCTTTCTCCAGTTAGTAGCAGTAAATACCGAGCACTATTTATTCATCAGAGATAGGAGTAGCCACTCTTCTGAGTGTTGAGGCTTATTAAGGAAAAAAAATGTCATTTTCTATGATTCCTCCCTGATTTCACAACCTCTAGTCTCACCTGGAGGGAAGGCCAGCTTTAATTTCTAAATTAATTGCCATAAACATAATTCATATATACAAGGAACATGCGAAAATGGCTTCAATGCTTATCTTCACATTAATCTTGGTATTCTACTCACAAAAGAAAAACTAGTGTTATCCTTTTATAAATAATTGATAGAAAGCCTTTCAACTGGGGAAGGGGATAGTGGCGGTGGATTATTTAAAAGCTCAGTAGGCCAAATGATTTACTCTGGTAGGGACTGTAAGTTTTTATATGTTTAACTTTGTTTTAATCATTCCGATAAAAATATGAATCAGGCATCTATCTATAAACATCTGTGAATTTGACTGAAGAATCTTATTTTTATCCATATTGGTAACTGCCTAAAATCATCACAGGATTACAATAAAAACAAGAATAGCTGCAGTAGAAAATGCGTGTCCAAATGCTTAACTCTTCACCTAGTGCAATGGCTGCTTTAGGATGCTCATCTTAGGTGAGTTTAATTAATTAATTTCCTATTAATCATTAAAGAGAAATTTTAACTGTATAAGAGAGACAAATATATCTCTTTACATTTGTCTGTTGGATTGGCCAGGAATCACTGCTTAGCATTTTAAAAAACATGAACCTTCCAGCATTTTCACAAGGAACATCGTCAGATGCCTGCATCCAATTGTCACTAAAAAGCTACCTCTCAAATCTTTTGAAAATCTTCCTGTTAATGCAGGCACCACTGCAAATTCTGGGTCAGACAGAATGAATTCATCTTCTCAGCAAGACTGGAGCTTTCCTGCATCCCTGTTAAGCTCACGTTATGGGCAGGGATGGGAGTGTTTATGACAGATGCAAATTGCATTTAACATCATCTGTATTTTACAGTTTATCACTAGGCACGCATCCTCCAAATCCAATTTTTCCTTTCAAACCCAAGAATTCTGGACACTTCATAAAGCAAAAAGAGCTTGCTGCCACTTTCAAGGAACTCAAACTATCTGATTTTTTTATTTGCCGCTGCCATTAGATTGAAATGATTTTTCTTCAGTTTGCTCAAAGCCAGATTTAAAGTCAGGTCCCAGAGGAAAAGGGAAAGTCGATCCCCTAAGCTGCTCAGCCGTTGTTTGCTTTTTTTTACATGTAATATCCCACTTCTAAGCCAGGGTATAATTTAAAATACAAAACACACTATACATAAATATGTCCTTTGGAAATTTTCTAATCTGACATTTAATAGAAGTTAACTAAGTGTCTAATATTATGTTTATGGAAGAAAATGGAGAAATTACAAATATCCTCGAAGACAATTATTTCTTAATAGTGTTCTATTTTTAAAGCTGTGTGTTTCCTTACTGCTTCAAGTCAGTAGCAGCCATGCTATGTGCTTCTTTTTGATACGGACCTGACAGTTTGCTCATTTCTGACACTTCTAAAATATGCCTCAAATAATTTCAAATATTTCACATGCTATGGCCCCCTAGAGCCACTCAGAGAGCTTCGGTTTTCAGTTGCTTTCTGTGCTGGGGAACAGCAAAGGGTTACTTCAGTTCCTGTGCTGTAAGTACGAGCAACAGGAATCCATGGGCTTTAATTTGTCCATGTCTTTCATTTGATACCACCAGTATTAATAGCTTTGCAAGGAAATTCTGCAGTCATTAATCATAATAATTAATCAGATCCAATTATATTGCATATAAATGCGAACAAATTGCTGAAAAAATAATGATCTATCACCAACGTGTCAGAAGGAAAAAGAGACTAAAATAGTAATTAGAAGCAGGGATTTAGTTGTGTATGAGTGCCCTGCAACTGATTTTAACTGCATGATGATCTGATGATGTAATTAGTAGAAATTCTAGCGTGCCTTTTCGGCAGACCATCTAATGACTGTGCAAGTGGGAAAATCAGCTTCCTTTTTCTTGAAACATTCCTGCACTTGTTCTTAAATTCGCATTTCTGGGTGAAGTTCATATAATGTCCCTTATATTCAAATGCAGGCTTCTAAATTGTTTTTGCCTGGGTGTTCTGAATTTAAGATCTCTTTCTAAAAAGTAAGACTATCTGTTAACTGAGGTTAGAAATCAAGACAGCCTGCATGGCATTTTTTTTAACTCTTGTAGTAATAAAAACATATAACATATAATTCAAAATGAAATGTTTTGGTTATAGGGTATTAACACTATCCTGTGGGTTGCATGCATGCTAGCGATTTTCACCTATCTTCTTTCCTTTGAACTGAACTGAAAACATTTCAGAAAATGGAATGACTCTGTTTTCACTTCAGTTAACACTCTACAAAGCGTTGGCTGATCTTATCAGAAACCATTTAAAAATATAGATGCCTGTGAATGTGTGTGATTGTATGTGTGTATAAATTCTTGAACAGATTCCATAATCTTGACCAAAATGCATTATTTGGTGCAAATTTTTTATGGAATCATTTTAACATGTTGCTATTTTTTTCCCCGTTTTTCCTCTTCCTTCACAAGCTAGGGTTTGCAGAACACATTTTCAATTTAAAACGTAGGTTATATGCGTGCCTGCTCGGCGTCACTTTGTTTTATGAGCAAATGTGCCAGTTTGAAGCTCTTCCAAACATCTCCTAGCTGAATTCACCAATCACACATGAAAGGGTTAACTGAAGATTGATGAGCAGTTTTTATGATAGGTTTTCCACTTGAAAATAAATGTTAGGTTCATCATAGTTCTCAATACTAAGCAATGCACTCTCTACTCTTTGATCTCAGTGTTGTGAGTACTACAAAGAAATAAAACCTTATCTTACCTTTTCCAGCATCTACTGCAGAAGACCTCAATAATGCATAAGAACATCTGGAAGTCAGTAATTTTAGCTATCAGAGATAAGAATTGACACAGAACAGGTAAACCCTACAAAGTCATCATGTTGAAATGAACTGATTAAGGTTTAGTGACATAAAACATCATGTATAGTATTTCCATGCTTGCTACATCTTGCTATTTTTTATTAAAAAAGGAATGTCAATTATATATATTTAATAGGTTGATTAGCTCACAGCTATATTATATTTTACATAAAGAGACAGAAATGTCTGCAATCTATTGCCATGCACATCTATTTAGAGTGAACCGTGAGTTCATAGAAAATACATGGGCATAGTAAACAGGGTTTTGAAATGACAATTTTTTACTGGTTGCAAGTGCTAATTGCTAGTTTCTCAAGGGTATAGAATTAATCACCTGCTAGATTTACAGTCTCTAGGTTGAGACCTGAGGATGGAGGCAATAAGAAAAGCTCTTGAGGGACATATCATATGGTGAGTCTAAATATCAGTCTCTATGCATATGTAAATTGGTAACAAAGTTTTTTCAAAGCTCAAGTATGCTAATTTCAAACAGGCAAGACTAAAGCTAGCTTTTAGCAGCTGTTTAACGTCTGCCTGTGGGTGGTAGAGAGAGCTTAAAATACAAGCAAACAGCGGTGCATAAGTAATTAAGCAACATTTTGCTGGGCATAAATAATTCTGTTTATATTGCTCTTTTGAAGAGTATAGAATACAAAATAACAGATCAAGCGCACCTTGGGTCACCAGAGGTTAAATGTTCCAGCTCTTTACCTTGCCTCGGGTTTTACATTTTAAGGGAAATAAAAAACACTGTGCTAGGTGATCTTTTATAACTTCCTGGGAGAGGAAATCATTTAAGATTGGAATAAACTGTACACAGAAGCATCATACTTGGAGTTCAACTGTTTTGCTTTTCCTTTATTTTTTCCATCAGTATATCAGAAGAAAGTCAGTGGCCAATTTGTTTCTTAACATTAAATATTTTAGGATTCTAGAAAGTTAAGTAGATGCTGTTTGACAAAATGTAAAAACAATAAATTAGAAAAACAATCTTTTCCCACAGCAGACAAAAGCGTAGTGTTCTCAGGTTTTTTTTTTTCACGAATAATTTTAATTAACCAATGCATTTATGTGAACACACACACACACACACACACACACAAACATGATGCACTTTGTGGTTGTTGCCCAAATGTATGGACTAAGTCACTGTCCTGTATTCAGGATAATCACCTGATTTGAAGAGATCTTACTAAGCTGGTAGAAGTGCCTAAAGGGGGAGAAAGACTGGTCTACAGAAATTGCATTTGATTCCATAAAAACCTTGAAATTGACCAGAAGGAAGATGAAAGATTTAACATGATTTGGAAATACTTAGTCTGGAAAAAAGGATTATAGACACTAACTGTGAAAGAGTCAGGGGTTTAAACTTTGTGTGTGTTAAATATTCATAGTTTAAGGAGGTGATAGTGAAAGAAAGTACTCAGCTGGACATCAGAGCTTATAAAGTGTTTAACACCTTAGAACTAGGAAGGCAGGAACAGCCATTTATGATCAGGATTGCTGTTTCCTTTTGCAGTGAAGAAACAAGTAAATAATTTTCCAAACATCTCTTTATGCATCCTCAATAATCTAGTAAATTGTGTACAGTTTTAGGGAAAGAAAGACTTTCTTTTCCTTTTGTGGCATTTTAAATTTTGTTAGTGAACTTGTGGTAGGAATAGGTTTTCAAACCACATGGCTAAAAGAGTACTGAGAACAGTGGAATTTTGGGTACAGATGCCAATTATATTCAGAGTTGATCTCTAGGGCTTCCGAGTGAGAGGAGTGAAAGCTTTTTGCCTCGTTCCTCTTCCTACAGTTGGTAGATAGCAGCACTGGATTAGTGTGCCCAAACAAGCAAAAAGATGGTTAAAGAAATAAAGAGCCCATAAAGAATCAGCATTTCATCAGTGCTCTACAGCTGCTTGGCCTTGCAAACCGTTCAGTTTGGTCTACTTACTGTCAATCATTCCGAACACAGCAATAAAGGAGACTTGCTATGTAAGTCACAGAGACAAAGAAAAACAAGGAAACCACAGCCTCCCCATAGCCATGTGAAAGCAGAAACATTTGCTTGAAATTTTTGGCAAAAGTGCACGGTGTAGTGGGTGTAGTGTAAGGTGGATGTAATTATTCAGGTCTACAATCCCAGCTACTCAGGGAGGAAATCAGAAGAATCAAGGGTTCGAGACCAATTGGAACAATACAGGGAGTCACCACTACTCAATATTATAAAATTGATGCTTCCTTTACTCAGTACTTCTCTGAAAATTGTCTTTATTGTCTCTGCATATTATGACGTGGTTACGTGGAAGCTTCTCTATTTATCCTCAAATACTAGAATATTTTTTTGGGTAGCATAAGGCTTGGCTACGTTTAAGTAAATTCGTTAATATCATTTTAGGAAATTTGTAGACTTTGGCTTTGGCATCCCACCTTTTCGTTCCTTCATTGTCATGCTTCCTTCACTACTTTTAACTACTCACTCCTTTGCGTCAAGAGCAGACAGTTACTTAGAAAGAAAAGCAACATTAGAAATGAAATGACTTCAGCTTGGCTTGCTGTTGAGATACCATGAAATGTCAGTCACAGACTTTGTCATTCACTCATCAATGGAAGTGCAGGAGCTTCACTATAATTCATAAATAGTGTTCACGGTGTTCTGATTGGTCATCCATCAGTTTCATTTGTATCTGCAGAACTGCGTATGCTTATTTAGGCAGAAAGCAGAATAACACTTTTCAAAACTGGTAAGTCTGATAAATATAGATCAAAAAAAGAATGAATGTCATCAGATCTTTGTGTCCTTTTCACTGAATTAATATTAATTTGCAGAGTATGTGGGGACAGTGTGTAGATAACTAGGAAAGATCAAAATATTTAATATATATTATGTGTGTATAATATTAGGTTGTCTATTTTAAAATTCAGTGTTAGACTATTTAAAAATCTTGACTAGAGCATACACTTATTTTTAACATATCTTAAGCTCTTACACCACACTTCCCAGTGGTCATTCAGAAAACATCGTTGAAAGAAACTATTTCAGAAAACAAACAAACAAGCAAACAAACAAATGTATTGTCCCACCATGCTGGCTAATTAACCTAGCTCAAGTTAAATTAACTGAAATTTCAAATTTCCTATGTTGTGAAACTGTTTATTTTAACTGAAAACTACATAACTGTTGATGCAGAATCTTAATCTAAGAACCAGTTAGTATTATTCTCTTAAATAATAAGCTTAAGAAGCAGTACTCTACCAGTTGCTTTCGATGAGCTAATGAGAAAAAGCACCTATACATACTGTGGGAGAGTTGGCCTGGGAATCTGATGAGGCAATGATTGCTGATGGAGGAGAATGGCAAAATAACCTGAGAAACACTAGCAGCTGAAATCAGAGAAATTGTGTATCTTAAACCTCGTAACCCCTTTTCTGGATATTATTCTGATTTATTTTTGCCATATTGACAGCTAGTTTAATTAATAGTCTTTGAATGTATTTAAGCTACTCCTCTTTCAATTTATGCCTATGATTGTTGTTAGCAGGTAGGGTTATATAGACACTGGGATAAGCATAATGTCACTGATGAACATACATATGTGCTCTTAATTTGAAAAAAAATGACCTCCTTACATTAAAATCTTATGGAGAATACTATGCTTTCTGTATTGTTTGGGTTAAAGAGATTTTGGAGGAAAAACTAAAATCCATCATATTACCCTTCCCATCAGCTTAAGCCATCAGCAATTCAAAAGGCATGACCAGAGTTTAAAAAAAAACCAATAGGCTAGAGGCCTACTGGTTGCACAAGGAGCCTTGACTCTAGGATCCTTTCACATGTATTCCCTCCCTCTGGCTGCCAGTTAGACACATGCAAACACCAATATGGCATTCACTGTTATTTTGCCTTCAGAACTGAGATTCCCGCTGAAGGCATCAGTGGATATGTCGACTCTCCCTCCTGCTAAGGGAACTTCCCGATAGAACCACTTCAGTATTTGTGGTTTTCGTTTTATTTGTTTTTCCTTATAGCTTTTTATGGAAATCACTTTACAATGTTGAGATTGAGTGCAGCTGAAAAACTTATTATATTTACTAATTTATGTAGCAACCAAAAGGTAAAAGAAAATAAGACAAAACATATTTAGTAATTTTATGAATTTAAAAACTAGCCCTCGGGGAAAATCAGCGCTTTATATTTTGTATCACTGCTGTGTTTAGGAAATCTAAAAATGGGAATTTCATATTCTCATATTTTGACAAGTACTTTACATTTGCTTGAATAAATATTTTACTATGAATGGAATATGATTAAAAAAGAAAGAACCCCGCACTATTAACTTCTCAGGAACATGGGAGCAGTCAAAGCACACATTCCGTAAGCCCTAGGACGTAGCAGCAGTCAGATGACTCTAACCAATCCTCAGACGAGATTTTCTTTTTTGTCTTTATTAGTTTTTGAAGAAGGAAGAGGTGTAATTCCACTGTCAGATCCACCGAGGAGAATTCAGCTCTTTTCTGAGGAGCGTCTACGTACAAGAACCTAAAAACAATAGTTCACCATGTACAGAGCCCAGAAGTCAACCGGGTCTACAATCCAGAGCTCAGGAATCGTATTTATTCTTTTTATTATGAAAACACAGCTTTAACTTGTAGCCATGCTTCATACTGTTAAGGTCAGGATTTCACATGGAAATTATATTTAGTGAGTGATGAAAGAAATCACTCATAAATACTGTAACGGGAAGAAGAGAGGCTCTTACTACTGTAAGAGAATGAGTTTTTTGTTTGTAATTATCTTCCTTTAGAGTAATTGAGATCTGAAACAGAAGCTAATAGCCTCACTGCTTCAAATTACTACCGCCTGTAACTTTACCTTGCCAAATATCAAAGAGCTTTTCAAATGCAACACTACCACTAAAACCTGGGTCATTTTCTAGCAATTAATTGGAAGAGGTGATTAATAGCTTAATAATGGGTTGATCTGTGTTTAAAAGTGCAGGGGACGTGCATAGGAAAGGAATATGTAATTTCGTATTCCTGAAATATAACCTAATTGAAAAATCAGCAGTTGGTCTTATTTACTTTAGGCTTGTACTTCCAAACCCTTTTTTGAGTGATTCTAAGAAAATGTGTAAATCTGACTTTTTCCTAATTAACTCCTGGAACAGCAAACACACTGTGAATTTAAAAAGCACAAACTCTTTCTGAAACCAACTATGCCCAGTTGTCATCTCACGAGTCTGAGGGCAATATGTGTCAAGGATCAATCTAGATGTGAGGACGGTAAAGCCGTCTTGGTGAATCCCCACTAAAGAGACACTCATGGGCACCTTGAACCACGTCATAGCCGCAATAGCCTTAATAATATGACTCTTGGAAGCTTCTGGTCACTTCTGTGCCTCTTGTTATATTCACCATCAACTTATTGGCCATAAAATCTAGCTATATACCAAACTGTCAGCCACAAAAAAACCGTACACAGAAATAACATTATACACATTGTATTTATGTTTTTAGGAATGTATATGTATGCTACAACAGTTAAGAGGTCATGAGTTAGAAAGAGGGAAATGAGTGGTATATGGAAAAGTTCAGAAGGAGGAAAAGGAAGGAAGAAAAGATGTAATTATGTTACGATTGTAAAAAAGTAAGAAATAATAATAAAAAAATCGATCTATATCTAACCTTGGCACTCTCCCACAAAGGTCCTGTGTCATTCAGTAAGTTCACAAACATAATGATCAAAATTTATACACAAAGTCTCAAAGAAACAGTAGTTAACTTGACAGAAGGTTTTGGTTCAATAGGGAAGGAGATATTTTGGTAATCTCAAGAGATGGACTCATTTGTAAAAGTCACTGTAGTGCCTTTGGAAGTGATAAACACTGATGCTCATTTCTTGTTTACTATACATATAGTATATGCTATATGTGTCTATTTCATGTGAAAGAAGTAAAACATGCCTTAGGCAATGCTGAAGCATGTATGGACAACCCAATTATATTGGGTTTCATGGTCTAAGTTGATGAGGATGATTGGCCAGTCGTGGAACAGTTTCCACAGAGATATGAAATCATATTGCTGGATTCAGAGTCCAGAGCATTAACTATTACTCCACGGGAGCTGGTTCTATTTTATGTAGCTAGAAGAAAATCAAGAATTGGCTTTTTATTTCCCATAAATTCTTTCCCGTTGTGCATTACTGCTTCTTCTTTTGTGCCAATTTTATCTCAGGTGGATCTATAGAAATACTCATCTATGCTTCCATCATTATGTTTACAAGATGACACAATGCTAGAGCATTAAACACTACTTGTTGCTGTCTTCTTGGGATCAAGCATGAAATATGAAGTGGTACATAAACTCCCTTAGAGTACATTACAGCTCCTTGCTTCTCCAAACCTTGGGATCAAATCTTGAAATCTCATATTCATTCAAGGTCAAAATATTGTATGGGAATCCAGGATGCTGTTTCCAACTCTTCCATTTATCAGAAAATATACAGGAACAGAGAAAAATTGAACATAATAATTACTGGGCTATAGCCTCTGAATCTAAATAAATTGGTTAAAATATGCACAATTAAGTTCACTCAGCTGCAATATCTATATAATAGGATGCTACTGATGTGAACATTCAAATGGAAATGAAGACAACTATGACTTTTAGGAATTTTTTAGTCTAGTAGGACCTTTCCTGCTGTCAGTGGTCAAAAAGTAGAGAAACCAGAATGAACAGAGATGCTTCCAGGTGGGAATTCAGAACTCATGCTGGTTAGGAAGCCCAAAGTTCTCATTGTCTTCCAGTTTGGGGTGGAGAGCTCTGCTTTCTAGATGGCGTGGGAGATGGATGGGTGGAGACTAGTAAAGCTGATGCAGCTCTTTGTTTTGTATAATTTTGTGTCATTTTTCTTGAGATTACTGCTATTTTTAATTTGCTTATTTTTCTGTGCAGCCAAAGCTAAATCATCCCATAACCTTTAGTTTCTATGCATGCAGCTTGTTACATAACTTGCTAACTTTATTTCTTCGTTCTTTCAGAAAAGTTGCTTGTTTACAGTTGAGGTCTCCTGATCTCATATTACAACTATTTATTATCTCATTCTTTTGTTTTAATTACTTTTACCATCACTGTTTCCAAACACCTGACAGGGACAGCCTAAAGGAAAGATGTATTTGTCTTACTCATGCTTTTAGTGGGCTCGATTCATGGTCATTTGTGTAGGACTCACAAGGCATGTAGTGGTAGAGTTCTGTGTTGTTTCACTTCTGAGTAGTACAGAGCAGAGATTGCAGACATTGGCTGTCTTTCTCTTCTTTCCCTTTTATTCTGTCTGGGCCCGCAGACAGTATGGATGTTTCCACTAGATGCTTTCTGTCTATGAATTCAGATTAATTTTATTTGTGTTTATTTTAATTCTCTTTTCCTCCAGAGATTCTCATTCTGAGACCTATGGAGAAAGGAAAAGGGTGGAGTAACCATGTGACTTTTGTCAACATTTCCTGCTCTAATCAGGTACTTTGTCATTTGTTTTAATGCAGAATATTTTCCATTCTTGTTGATACATTTGAAATACCTAACCTTAATGAAAAAGAAGCTAAAAGATGGGCCTTTATTGAATCACTGGGATCCAGGTGAGGCTAGGAACCACAGTGATGCCATTTCCGTAGTTTTGGTACAGTGGCCATTAGGATTATTAATGCTTGGAGAAGTTTCTTTAGTCGTTCATGATCTTACAGCAAGGACTTAGGATCACACTTATTTGTGTACAAGGCTAAAGTCCTCTGGAGAACACTGCTTTGAGACAGGATTTCTCTGTGTGACCTAACCTAAACACTGCACTGTGACTATGGGACAAGGCCAGTTCAGGCACCAATAATCATACTGCTGAATATCTTGAATATCACCATAGAAATTTTGTCCGATGGATGGAGGTAGAGACAGAGACCCACATTCACATCAGAGGAGTGGACTGAGCTCCCAAGGTCCAATATGAAGAGCAGAAGGAGGGAGAAGATAAGCAAGGAAGTCAGGACCGCGAGGGGTTGGTCCACCCA
>JAQHUG010000108.1:5288094-5302547 GCA_028555095.1 Dicrostonyx torquatus
AGATTAATAATTGTAAATTCTTTTGTACATTACAACCTAAATCTTGTGTCAGGTTTCGTTCGCCTATCCCTCTATTTCTTAAAGGGTAAAGTCTATGGACTGTGCTTATACCATGTATTTGACTTAAAATCTATCGTGTATAATTTCCCACAAACAAAAGACGATAATTACAGTGTCTCCTGATTGAATATTTGAGCATTGTGATATGATTAGAGACTGTCTGATGTGCTGTGGAAGACGTAAGTGATTTTCTTACCTCGTTTCTATCTGCTTCTCACTGTGAAATCACACATTAGACCCATTTTAAGAATAATTTGATGTTTTGGTAACTGTAAAATATACCATATAGACAGTACAGTCAACAAGATGGACAATTACTATCACTGTGATATTAAAAAAGTAACACAAGCTACTTTTAACTTACTTTTAACAAGTTACTAAAGTATGCGTGGGAGGAGATCAAAATTAAAGAGAGAATACAACTTATATGCAATGGAGATGGAAAGAAAGAATGTTGCATTTTCACTTTGATAAATAAAAGAACCTAAACATGACATTTTCTTATAATACTTGAAAATATCTGTACATGAGAGATAATTGAGTTCAATTATCCTCAAGAAAAAAATGGGCTATAAGGAAGATGGTAGTCAGTTAGAGATTAACCTAACCATGGGGAACATGTTTAAGATATTGGTGCCCGACCAAGTATTGAGCTCCCCATAAAATGCAAGAATTTAATCAGGAGTTGAACACATTTTTATTCTGTAACATATTTTCCTAATGTGGATGGAGGGCAAATATTATAACTTCAAGTTCATGATCCAAAAATACTCATTGAGCTGGTGCAGTCACTGTGTTTTGGAAATGAAATTGGTGAAACATTTAGAGCAGAAGTGAGATTTGAGTCAAAAGCAGAACTATTTGGATGTTTCCATCAGGGAATATGCAGGAGAAAAAGCCTAGGAGAGGTGAAGGTGTGTATCAACATATATCCACTCATGTTGCACTGCTTTAAGCAGGCATATTTTATGGATCACAGAGCACTGAAATAGGAATGAAAGGGAGCTTGGTCACATTGATTTTTTAAATTCTTCACTTTAGCCCTAACGTAGATTTAAAGGGAAGGGAAGGGCTTTTATTTACTTGCTCAAACTCCTTGTTCAATAAAGCAAGACTAATGACCTTAAGTTTACAAATAGCAAACAACTGTAAACAAATATTATAAATATATTTCATTTTAAATACTATGTAGATTTGCTTTTCTTCCAGGAAGATAGTGGGGCTCTTCCCTCACAGTGCAGCTGACAAAGAGCTGGTGGATTTTCTCTATAATTTGCTATTATCCTAAAACTCAAAAGCAAACCCAAATGCCATCAGTGGTTATAAGCTGTGATATGTTTGAAAATGGAAATTTGACCACTTCAAATAGCAAAATCTTCATTTCCATTAGAGTTTTATGAGCTGACTGTAGATCAGCATAAAACGTACACTATTCTGTAGCCTGCTACGATGCACCCAGCAAGATGATGAAAATAAAGACAATTATTTGTACTAGAAATAGCATATTTCATTAAGCATATCATGCATGAGTATAACCATACTAGCACACACTGCCTTTGTTGGATTTATACCCTCCAAGCTATAGAACAGTCTTCTATTTTAGTTAAGATGCTGTAATGTGGATATTTCTTTAATTACATATTTAAAATATAATATTTTACAAACCAATGGCATTTAATAAACTAAGCAGTTGATTGACTAGGCTGTCGTCTTCTGAGTGAAAACATGAAGATATTACTTATTTAAAAATGATAAAGTATTTTCATTATCTTAGCATCAGAAAGTCAGGTTAAAGCTTAAATAAGTTACTTCTGTTGGCCTGAATATTGGTAAAAGGCAAACTTTCAAATTTCTTTTATGGTTCATGTGAATAATAAAATGTTTCACCAGAAATAAAATAAACTAGCTATAGTCTTTATAAAAAAGTAAGAAGATATTATAAATAGCCTTACTTTTTAAAGTGTAATCAGTAAGCTGCAAGGTCATGACTCAGAATCTTTATTTTAGAAATGCTTCACACAAAATTTAGGATATTTTTGTATCAGAATATCTTTGTATTGGAATGAAAGCAATGTAAACTATTCTTGAGGAAAATAACAATAAGTATTCCTGATCAGAACTGACTGTCTAACATAGATGAAAATTTCTGAATTTTCTAAAACATTTCTTTTGTCTATATATCAGGCATATAGATGTTAAAGGAAAATCTCTCTCTCTCTCTCTCTCTCTCTCTCTCTCTCTCTCTCTCTCTTTCTCTCCCTAGGTTCAAGATCTTTAAACACTTGTGTTATGGTTGCAAAGGCAGCCTCATGATGATTTGTGCTGTCTATGATTATCTAGATGTCAATCATTTTGACCTTCTAATGTGTTTTGTTATTATTATTTAGAAATGCCCTATAACCCTTGGTGTATTTCTAATGCAGAACAGCTATGTCTATTTGGGTTATACTTAGACATTCAAATTACTGTTTATAGTTGTCTGACTTAGGACAGGGTGGTTGATATTTTGAGATTTTGTTTTTCTTTTATTTTCATAGCTTAGGGAGCTATGCAGACAAAAGACAAAACATGAAACACAACACTGTAGTGTCAGGTCTGATGAAATGAAATAAGTATAATCCATTATATTTGTTATTAGGTATTGTATAAATAGAATATAATATTCATCTTGGAATAAAGCAAAGTGAGTCATTTATAGATATTTGGGAAAATCTTATGGATATTGGAGACTTCTAGACTCTTGGCTCCAAATATTATTGTCTGGGTTTAGTCCTTAATTCATTAGACAGGCATCTATTTAGTGTTCCCAGACTAAGTGTCCCTCTCCTAAGCCCTCAGTAAATAATGGTGAAGAGCATAGAACTTTTGCAACTCTCTCTGTATTCCCATGTCATTAAGAGACATAGAGTCTTAAACACACAAAAATACATTAAGTGCACCTATGAAAGAACAGACAAGAGAGTTTAAGAGCTTAGGGAACACATGCTAAATTCTCTTGTAAGAGAAACGGAAATACTCAAGGGTGATACTCAGGTGAAATTTTGAAAGATGAGTGGTGTTTTCCCAGGATGATAAGATAGAGGAAGACACTTAGCAGAAAACACTCCAGCATGAGTGAGAGCAAGAAGTTGAGGACACACTTAGTGAAAGAGAGGGAATATATATAATTGAGTTTATTTGTTTTTTTTATAATTTAATGAGAGGAATAGAAATGAAACTTAAGAAATTGATAAAGGTTCTGATATCATGCCATGATATCATGGAAGTGATAGTCAAATATCAAATTTCATTCTATAAATGTTCACTGGCATCAGTGTTGAGAATGTTTCCAATCCACAGTGAGTAAGCATGAAGAGACTGAAGATATACTTGTAGAATCTAACTAGTAATTTAATACTTCCCTATTAATGCAATCTAGTTTAGCACCTTGCTATTCCTTATAGCTATCTATCAATAAGAATGGTCAACATTGCTTTAGAATGCTTATAAAAATTGTGTATCTTCTCTCAGTGTCTTTTGTAATGTACTGTGAGGGAAAAAATATGTTGATGATAAGTTTTACCCCTCAGTAAATGTAATTCTTCTGGTTTTAAACTATATGAGCACATACATATACTATGGATACATTTTAAAAAGCTAAAACTGTTGTAGGGGGCTGCTTGTTTGTCCTGGCCACCCAGTGCCAAAACAATCACACAGAAATTGTATTAATTAAATCACTGCTTGGCCCATTAGCTCTAGCTTCTTATTGGCTAACTCTTACATATAAATTTAACCCATTTTTATTAATCTGTGTATCGCCATGTGGCTGTGGCTTGCCAACCTGGCTCCGGTGGTGCTACATGGCTTCTCTCTGATCTGCCTTCTCTCTCTCAGCATTGAGCTTAGTTTTCCCCACCTAGGTCTGTTCCCCTATAGCTCAGCTATAGGCCCAAAGCAGTTCCTTTATTTATCAATGGTAATCACAGCATTCAGAAGGAAATCACACATCATAAAACCAAAACTCACACACCCCAAATCCTCATTTTTAGGTAAGTTCATCAGTACATTTGAAAGTCATTTGTGCATCTCAATGCCATTTTCCCTTTTCACTGTCCAGAGTTTGAATGCCTCTTCCCTTTTGTCCCACAAGTGGGATAGTCATGTGATTTCTTTGTTTAAGTCCTTCCTTTCACCCTCATGCCAAAAACTAAGATTAAGATTTCTAGAATCTACTTTATATCTGATTGACACACATGAGAATATTCCCCAGTTGGCATCATAGCACAAAGTTGGGGAGGTGAAAGCACATTTTATGTTAGCACAGACTCAAAAATCTTTGGAGAACTGAAATGCACATATGTTATCTTTGAACTGCTGCCAAATCATAAGGAAATGTAAAGAAATAAGAAAACGAACATATAGAATGAGATGTTACCATTAATATCATACGTTGCTAGGTGTCAGTCATTCCTGTTCTTTGATCTCATTTTGATTGTGTTAATTACTATTCAAAGATTCCAAATGCATCTTCCTAGGTCAATAACAACTGTTTGCTAGATCTCTTTTGAGTGAGACATCTTACACAGCAGTTCCTTAAAGCGCTTCATTGCTTAGTAAAAAAAACAAGGACTCGATGAATATTCAGTGTGGCATTGCTGTGTTTTCTCTTTCTATTGTTAACTCTTGCCTTCCAGGAATGACCCATTGTTTTATGAAAGAAATGCAGCAGTGCAGGCTATTAGTGTGTAATTTGCAGGCATTGTATTGTATTAATTAAAAGTACTTGTTTCATTAACTTTTTTGCATACAAGTAGGAATTCTTATTTCAATTGATGGTCCCAACTTTTC
Source organism: Dicrostonyx torquatus (assembly GCA_028555095.1). Classification (NCBI taxonomy): domain Eukaryota; kingdom Metazoa; phylum Chordata; class Mammalia; order Rodentia; family Cricetidae; genus Dicrostonyx; species Dicrostonyx torquatus. Next base: position 5,292,985 of record JAQHUG010000108.1, read on the forward strand.
TTAATCAATCCTTCTTGTGGTTTTCACAACATGTAGAGGGTATATTACAGAAGTTCCTTCCACTCATTCTGATGTCTTTTCTTCCTGTGCAGTCTCCTGTGGGAGCACATGACTAGTTGGCCAGTAGATGTATCATTTCCAGGAAGAGACCATGCAAAGCCATGTAGGAATAGTCTCTAGACTCTGTCTATTCAAGGAATCATGAAGATAGAGACAGAAATGGTGACACAGCCACCTGGGACGTGACTGGATCCATGCTTCGGAAGAAGTAAAATTAAATTACAAGTTCTAATCCACTGTGAATCAAGGTTATATTTTACCAAGTCTGTCTTGATTGATGTGATAATATTTTATTTTTCATGAAGATTAACACTGGCATTCTCTCCTGAGCAGAAATCGTACATTACTCATTTTCATGAACAACCATTACGCTAGTACTAGAAGGATGACAGTTTGTAAGGATAGTATTTATTGCTTCTGGAATTAAATTGTTTTTATTCAGTATTCTTATGGTTGTTTCATAATGTTTAAGTAAGAAGATAAGCCAGCCTCAATATTTTATAAATTTGATATATATATTAAATTTATGAATATGAATCGTCACATTATATTTTCATGTAGAGATTAGTGTTAGCCATGAATGCAGACAAACATATTCATCTGAACTCATTCAGACATCATCAAAGAAAAGATCTAAGTTGATGATCACTGTGTTGTTTTTTATAATAATGGAGAACACATTACATGTAAGCTTCATCAGGCTAATTTGTGGATGGTGGATTGGCCTAGGAAGGAAACCCTTTGTCTAGGACTGATGTAACCATGAAAAGTACTGATTGGAGCAAATGTGTATTGAGTAGCTAAGACTAGATTATGGTGCAGTAGCAAATAACTTCAAATAAGAGACTTAAAAAGTTCCGGACTCATGAGGTGTGGGTGTTATTCTGTGCCAATCATACATTTGGGAGGAGGAGGATCCGTATTAAAGTAGCACCTTGTGGGAGGAGTACAGCACTACTATTAGGAGGGTCACTTATAACCTTCTTTACATTCCACTGGACAGAGCAATGTATGTGATCAAATGGGATGACAGTGGGGTAGGATAGGTCATTCTCTCACATGAAAGGGCAACAAACATTTCAAATCATGATACAATCTCACCGAAGGTTAAGCAGGAGCTTGTGAGGCAAGGGGCAGGATCAGAAAGTTAAGCCCTTTGACATTTCCAGGAAGATATACTTATTGTCAGCAATGTTTGAGGCAAACTGAGCAGAGGGGGAACAGTGATGAATATAAATAATAGGAGAGTCTGAGCGGCCAATCTTTACTCAAAGTTGAAGTAAGATACTCAAGAATAGATGAAGAAAAATAAGGCACCAGACAAATGTCGGTAGGATTTAGACCTGAAAGTTTTGGGGAGATTTTCCGTTAAAATGTAGGAGTGAAAGAAGAATAAAAACCCAGGGAACTTTTTGGTTGGAGTTGAAGTTTCTGTTTGTTTATTTTAGAAAAGGTCTCCTGTAGTTAGCTTTCTCAAACTCAGTATATACCTAAAATTAGCCTTGACATTTTGATCCCTGTGCCCCACATTGCTAGTGTTACATTTGTATATACATACCAATGCACATGCTCCCCAGCAACTGTTTATAATAAAACATATTAAAATAGGAAAAAATTAAATCTTCCTATGCCCATCATCCATAAACAACAGGTATGAAGACAAATAGATTTTTCTCTTATCCATAGACTTCTATTTCATCAATTGCTCTATTTTTATAAGTCCCCATATTAAGTAATTTAAGTATTAGCTATCTCTTTAGAGATAGCACTAGGTCCTCATGATTAAATATTTTAAATATATATCAAATATTAAATATATTAATATATTGAGATTAAATATATTAAACAATGTAATTAAAATATAAAATACCAATATTTTATATATAAAAATATGTTTCAAATTGTCCAATATTGAATCAATTTATTAACTTACAGAACTTTTTTTCTGTAAAGTTTATTTTATTTCTTGTAAAAAATTAAAAAATTATATTTCATTATTAAGTATTGTAGAGAGGTATATTTTGCCTATACTTTTGTTTTTGCTTTTTTATACTTTTTCTCTATTTTTAATTGAAAATAGATTATTCTCTCATATTATACATCCCAAACACAGTTTCCCCTTCCTTCACCCCTACTACGTCCTTTCTCCAAGGATCCACTCCCCCTCTGTTTTCTGTTCAGAAAAGAGCAGGCCTGCAAAAGACAACAGCAAAACAACAATAAGAGAAGTCGAAAGCCCTCCAATTGAGGTTGTACAAGACAACCCAATAGGAGGAAAAGAGATTTAAGAAAAGGCAAAAGAGTCAGAGACACACTGCCACCATGAGTGTCCCGTAAAATCACCAAACTACAGTAGGTGTCAGAGAAAAGATTATACATATTTTAATATGTATTTATGTGTTTGTGTATGTATTTATTTATTTATGTGGTTTTCTCTGTGTAACAGTTCTGGCTGTCCTATAACTCTTTTTGTAGACCAGGCTAGCTTCCAACTCATTGAGACCCACCTGCCTCTGCTTCCCAAGTGCTGGTATTGAAGACTTGTACCTCCACTGCCTGGTTAAAACTGCACTTTTTAACTAAAATAGACTTATAACATTTTCCCCTTTTTCCTCCAGCTTCTCCCAGGAACTTCTACTCTAACCTCTCCCACTCCCTTCTTATTCTCAAATGGATAGCATCTTTTCCCCTTGATTATTACTGTTGTGCATACATATGTGCATGCATATATAACCCATATATAAATATATCCTTGTGAGCCCATTTTTGTTGTTTGTGTATATATAGTTTCAGGGATGACCACTTAATACTGGATCACCTATAATGGGGTTTTATACCCAGGAGAGGATAATTATCCCTGTCCCTGCTGTCAGTTGCCTTTAGTCCTTGGAAAGGAGTGGAAACCCTATGAGACTCTCCCCTTCTACATTAGCATGTCTTCAATGTGTCCATGGTACGGGTTTCCTTTTTTTTCTTTTATTTTTTAATTTAATCTATTTATCATTTATTTTTTTGTGCATGGGGAGCTGATATAGGGTTTCTTTGTGTAAGTAACAACTTTGGCTGTCCTAGAATTCAGTTTGTAGACCAGGCCGGTCTTGAAGTCACTGAAATCCTCCTGCCTCTGCCTCCTGAGTTGTGGGAATAAAGCCGTGGGTCACCACACCTGGCTGTTCTGAATTTATGCATTCACTTCTAAGATGTCCTGGTACTTTGGCCCTCATAACCTTAAGTATTATAATCTTACAATCTTAAGTATTAAGTATATTGCTTTTTTGTCTTTTGTTTTTCAAATCAAACTCTTAGTTATGTTCATTAATTTAAACAGTTCCTATGGTTCCTGAAAATATTCAAAATACAGGCACTCCAATCTATATATTTTTTTCTTTTCACTTCTTTGTTGCTGTGATTGTGGAATAAATAATTTAGTTTAGGGAATGAATTGCATTTGTAGTAGTAGGTAGTCATTGTAGTAGAGGCTTCCGGTGAAAGTCTGTAATAAAGGAGCTTATCCCTCTTGACCTACCTTTCTCTATCCGGCTTCAATAGTATCAGAGCGTCATAACATTTCCTGTTTTGTAGAGTTTTCCTTCCCAGTACTTTGTAGGCTTTCTCAGTTTCACCTCCAAATCTGGCCAACCCTCATGACCACTTCTCTCTTTCAGTGTCTGTATCTATATAAGGAGAATAAGTGTATTATTTCAACCACAGAACTACAATGCACATTAAATTTATCTCTAATGCTAACTTACCATCTATATGGGCATGGCTTTGAAGCTCTGTACTCGAGCATTCTAGAGACACACAGTAGTAGACATTGTAGCTGTGGGTGTGTAGAGATTGACAGATTGGTATAGAAATGCATTTCTGAAGATGGTTGATAGAATATTGAGTTTTGTGTTTTTGTAGACTTAGAAATCTCAGAGTGAGACATATGTAATTCCTTCATCATGGAATGCTGGAGGTCTAGTCAGTCCTTGACTGAAGACCTCAAAACGTAAGGAAGTCATGGGTGTGAGTCCTATAGCCTAAAGTCTAGACAACTTGTAGATCTTAAACCCGGGGTCTGAAGAGCAAAACTGTATCATGGCTCCATGTTGAAATGCAGACTGGATTTTACTCTGAGATTTTCTTTTTAAGTCAACTGCTGATGAGACAGTCCCTGCTCAAGTTGCTCCCATATCTTCTCCATTCAAGCTAGTTATATGTTCAAGTCAGAATTGCCTGAAAAAAAAAACCTTCACAGTAACTTTTTATTAATTGTCTAGTAGTAACATTTTATTAACTGTCTAGGTATCCTTCATGTCAGTCAAGTAATAGCCAAAATGATCAATATCAGGCTCTGTACATCAAAACCTGTCCAAAGCAAAACTTTCCTATTCCTCCCAAAGCAGAACCTCTTTTCTGCTGTCCCCTTTCACATACATGGATCCACAACTCTCTTTTGCCATCCAAATTTGGATTCTCATTTATTATTTTCCTTCTTTTCAAATCTTTGCCATATCTTCTCTAAAGCCGCTCAATTTTACTTCCAAAAAAAATTACAGATCCATTCAACAATTCTCTTTCTTATGCTTCCGGTCACCATCTTTTCTTCCTTGAATTACTGTAGCCATTAACTAACAATATTCTTGTTTACACCGGGTTCTTCAAGGCTCTCTGCTGCAGCCTGAGAGATATTTTAAAATTCTGCATAATACACATAATTCTAAGCTTAAGACCTTCTAGGAACTTCGAACAGAACTAAGCTTATTTCTGCCTTTTGACCTTTTCAGTAACTTTTTCTTTAGCTTGAAATGTTCTTCCTGTAGATTTTATCACGCTGGCTCCTTTGTGTCATTCAGATCTTTGCATAAATATCACATCCTCAGAGATATCTCCTTAAATCCTTTGTCTAAATTTGCATTCGCTATCATTTTGCACTCTTAATTTTCTGCCGAATAATTATAATTACCTGAGACTCTTCCTGCATATATCTTTGATGTTTTTCTTTTTTGCACATGCTTCTAACAATACCATTTTCTTCCTCTCTTATATGTATATATGTATGTGCGTGTATATATGAAATTATATGTATAAATATATATACATATACATATATAGCTTCTAGTTATGTAATTGGTACTTTATACATATATATTTAAGAAAGATATCAAGCCTTAGAACAAACATGTACATAAATAATTATCTGGAAATCAATTCATCTAACTTTTTTAACAATGAATATTCACAAACTGCATTCATACCCATAAAACTAGCCCTGCAAAAATGAGAATCATTAAGTCCTGCTGAAAAAAGTGCTCTGAACTATCAGAAATCTAGAGAGAATTTCTCAAGACAAGGAGTCTATCTATAAGAAGACTGGCATGAAAAGAAAGAAAGAAAGAAAGAAAGAAAGAAAGAAAGAAAAAAGAAAGGGAGGAAGGAAAAAAAGAAAGAAGGAAAGGAAGAAAGGAAAAGAAAGAAAGGTTTTCAGCAGCACAGTGTGGAAGCAGGGAAGAAGGAACATCTTGCTGGCTAATGAGGTCCAGATAGTCAATCAATATATTTGATGTCAGCAAACTCTTAAAATTTGCTGTTTATCCACTAAAATTACTCAGCTAAATATTTAAGAACTGTTCACAAGTTTGGCTTGTTATACACTATTTTGGGAGTTTATATATTCTGCTTGCTGTCTACCTGTGAAATTGCTGTACCAAGAAAGAAAGAATTTGCTTTAAGTAACAGAAAGTCTTCATTCCACACCAGACATGACTTCTCATGACTCAGTTGAGCTACTCATGACTCAGTCTTGACAACCTTACTTAGCCAAGTGTCCACTTAAAACAAAAAAGGCCAACAGAAAGGTCTGGAAAGCCTGATCGAATATAACAATTTCCCAACATTTCTCCAAGAAACAACTGAGTCCTTCATCTCTAGTAGTAATAAATGAACCAATTCTCACAACAGTCAGATGGCTCTTCACTCTTGGGATCTTAGTAGCAATGCCCAGGAAGGAGTAAACAATGGGTGATTACCTGTTGGGAACTGAGTTCTGAGTTTGAGAACAATGGAGGTTTCTACTTCAAAATGACTGTGGTTTGAATTCCTTGGGGACATTTTGTTGCCTTTGACTGCAAGGCACTGTGGGACATCGCTGTCCTCTTGTGTCTTCTCATGAGATGGTTACTTAGTTGGTTCTTGTACATTCTTTATAAGTTCTCTTTGTACTGTACAGCCTTGTGTTTTGTGCAATACCCTAAACCCACAGCGATTTCAAAGTGGCAAATGACCCTGAGAAATAGTCATACTAGTAGGTCTGTATGTATCTTCTGGAAGAGTGTTTGGATAAATGAGTTTCCCGACATGTACTAAGAAGCATATATTTTGGTCTTTACTCAAGCTTGGAATATATAGCAAACAAATAAGGTAAATTTCATCATCCCTGTAGCATCAGTACACACTTAATCTGAAGAAATTCATAGACAAAGTTTTCTCTTTGCCACAACTACAAACTTTCTTCCAATTACCTCAACATTATACTTTATTTTAGTTTTTATAAAAGAAAAAAACTATTCTTTTTTATTTTACTTACCAATCCCAGTTCCCACTCCTTCCCCTCTTCTTATTCCCTCCACCTTCCCCTGCACCCCACCCCCCATCCACACCTCAGAGAGGGTAAGGCACATTGATTTGAGGAAGGTCCAAGGCCCTCTGTATTATATGAGCAAGGTATCCATCCAAAGAGAATGGCTTCTACAAAGCCAGTACAAGAAGCAGGATAAATCTTGGTACCACTGCCAGTGGCCCTGCAATCTGCCCTAGCCACAAAACTGTCACCCACATTCAGAAGGTCTAGTTTGGTCCTATGCTTGTTCCATGTCCAGCTTGAGTTGGTGAGCTTCCAGAGTCTCAGGTAAACTGTTCCAGTGGGTGTCCCCATCAAGGTCTTGACCTTCGCTCATGGGAGAAAGGGAGAGGGAAGGAGAACTTGAGGGAATGAGATAGTTGGGATGGAGTAAGGACAGAGATGGAAAACAAGAAAAGAGATATTTTGGTTGAAGGAGTCATTATGGGACTAGCAAGAAACCTGGCATTAGAGAAATTCCCAAGAACCCACAAGGATGGCCCAGCTAAGACCCTGAGCAATAGTGGAGATGGTGCCCAAACTTCCTTGCCCTGTAGTCAGGTTGATGACTATCTTAAATGTCACCATAGAACTTTCATCTAACAACTGATGGAAACAGAGGCAGAGACCCACAGCGAAGGAGTGGACTGAGCTCCAAAAGTCCAGTTGAAAGGTAGGAGGAGTGAGAATATGAGCACAAAGAACATTATGATTTTAATTGAGTCTGTAGTGGTTAAATACTGATGGTCCAATAAAGCAGTGATATCTTAGTCAAATTAAGGAAATAAGAAGGAAATTTTTTCTATTTTTTAAAAATATTTATTTATTTATTATGTATACAATAGTCTGTCTGTGTTTATGCCTGCAGGCCAGAAGAGGGCACCAGACCCCATTACCAATGGTTGTGAGCCACCATGTGGTTGCTGGAAATTGAACTCAGAACCTTTGGAAGATCAGGCAATGCTCTTAACCTCTGAGCCATCTCTCCAGCCCCGAAAATTTTTTTTTCTACCACTGCTCTGAAGCCAGCCTTACTAGTAAGCATGTAGTCTTCTTAACAAATTCAGTGTAATGACTTTTTAGTAGCCCTCTATAAAAATTCAACATGCATAATGTCAGCACCGATAAAACTTACAAACCACTGGCATTTTGCATTGTACTCATTGGGAGCTTGAAGTGAATGAAGCTTTGAAATCTCTCTCTGTAATCCATATAATTGTCAAAGACGGAAAACAATAGTAAAATGAAAGCTGTGGGGCTGAGAAAGGTCAGAAATATAGCACTTGCCCCATGTGTAGGAAACCCTGAGTTCAATGCTTAGCAGTTAAAGGAAAAAAGTTAAAGAAAGCTCTTTATATTTAAAGAAGATATGTTACTGCTTCTGCATGCTTCAGTGGGTTTGAAAATTCCAAACCAACAAAAGTTTATAAACTATATAGTATTTCAAATTCTCACCATTTCCATGATATGCATAGCATGTAATGGTTTGAGTGTGCAATGTTCCCTTCTAGTTCTTGTGCTTGCACCGTTGGTTGTGCTTCAGCTCTGTTGGAGACTGTTTAAGATGGGAACTTGGAGGAAGAGTCAGGCCCCTTGGATACATCTTGTGGTATGTCATTGCTCATTTCATCCTGTAGTGCATTTGGCTTCCTGGTTTGTTGGTGACATGCAGAGGATTCTGCCACATGCTTCTTCTACTACAAAACTGGGTTCTGAGCAGCTTCTTACCATGATGCTCTCTATAGTCTGAAAAGTGACCCCAAATCACTCTTCCCTTTCTTAAATTGTGTTTGTCAGAGACTTTCTCACGGTCGTAGAAAAATACCAGAAATTATCCTGTTCTTGGTTTATTTGCATCGGTGGAGAGGCTCCTCTTAAGATTATACCTAACAGATGGAGATTTCCACTGAGAGAGGTCTGTTTTTCCCACAGGCTCAGCGCCTCATGCTGGAAAATGCCCTTCCTGTGTGCTCTCTCCCAGGCAAGATCGGCTTTGACTTGTTGAGTTCCCTTTTAAAGTACATGGCTGATAGGGTTCCAGAGGGGACACCTTCACTTTTCTGGTTTTCTGTTGAAGTCACGGCCACATCAGAAGCCTAACCCACATAGCAAAAGCCGGGCTTTCACTGAGATGAGATCTGAGTGTTTAGAGATGTCCTGATCATTTCTCATGAACCCCCGTTTTGACTCAAGAGTCTTGTCTGGTGGATGCATTGTGTCAGGCTTGAGTTCCAATAAGCATGTGCTTCCAACTGGATCCTTGCAATTCAAAGCCAATTACTCAAACGCCATTGGGCAGCCTTTTACAAAAATTCTTTTAAACTGGGACAATCTAACATCTAAAGTAAACAAGGCTCCAAAAGCCCATGGTTTCTGCCATGTGCTCCCGTCCTGCTCCCCCACTCTCCCTTCTCTCTGTAGCTATTTGTTGTTTGTCTTACTGTGGGCCCCTCCCTTCCCCCCTGTAACTGTTTGCTGTGCTTCCCTGGCTTCTGCTGTCTGTGCAGGGATCACTCTGAGCCCGTTCCCCTTTCCCCTCTTTTCTTCTCTAAGCTTTTTGTTGGTTAGTCTCACTCTGGATGTCTTCCTCTTCCCCGGCTAGCTGTTTGTTATTTGTCTCACTCTGGGCATCTTCCCCCCTCCCCCTCTAGCTGTTTGCTGTTTGTCTCACTCTGCTAAACTACACCGGGATTTTAATTTGGTCACCTGACACAGTTTTTAAAAAGTGTTTTATTTGTCTGTCTGTCAGAATGATGTGGCCACAGTATGTCTGTGTAGATATGCTTGATTTATGTTTTTGTGTACATGTGTACTCGTCAAAGATCAATAAAACTTATAGCTCCAGACCTATAACAACTCTGGAAAAATAAAAGCATATGGGTAGCCGCCATTTTGA
>JAQHUG010000108.1:5333870-5352505 GCA_028555095.1 Dicrostonyx torquatus
GGGGGGGGTGTCAGGACCTTACAGGCTGGGATTTGGAGTCCAGAGCAAAGAAATTCCCAGACCAGGGGCTGGGGCTACACCCCCAACTTAACAATACCTATATGTCAATGGAATAAAATTGAAATCTCAGAAATTAACTGTTTAATCAGCTTATTTTTTGACAAGGTGACAAAAGCAATTTAATGGATGAATAATATTTAATATGGTATAAAAACTGGATCAATTTGCAAAATAAATAAACTAAAATTAGATCCTTTTCATACTACATACTCCATTACAAACAGCACAAATAATTCAAATGCTGCAACTAAAATTAGAAGGCTCATTAGATATAGGAAGAGATTTTTAGAGCCTAGGCTAGAACAATGTCTTCTTCTATGTGACATGAAAATATGAGCAAGAGTGGAAATATAGGTAAACTGGATTGTATCTAAACTAAGTTTCTATGCCTGGCATGATACTAAAGCTCAAGATATTTGAATGTAGCATGTTCTGCTTTTGTCCTCGCATATCCGGCAGTCTTCATGTTTGCCTGCACATCCAACTGGACACTATAGGGAACGTAATAGAGTAACTGGCTTTATGGAAGACCAGAGAAATTCACATGCCAAGGAAGTGGGGAACACAGAAGACAAAAGACAGCCTCTGGGAACATGTGAGTGTTGGCTTGAGATGGTTTCAAGTATAATATTTCAAAGACAAGATTTTCTTTGGTTTTGCTAATTTTTTGCTTCTCTAACTTACAAACATGATGCAGAAAATGAGCTCCAATAAATAACTTAGTCAATGAGCTACAGCTAGGTAAAACTGTCAGATCATAGTACTCTCTCTTGACTTTAATCTTTAATCTCAAAATATATTAAACATATTTTAAAGCAATATTAAGTATGGGAAGACTGTACTGACTGTCGGGGGCCAGCCGCGACAAAATACCTTTCTTCCAGAATGGAGGCATAGAAACTTAGAAATATTAGTAAAGAATACAAAGACGAGAACAAAAATAATAAAATGCAGAAACACATAGGACAGTATCGGGAGGGAATTTCAGTGAGTACTGAAAATTCGGTCGTGTTTAATTTTCAGCTGGTTAACATACCCCTGATTTCAAAAGGTAGGAGAAGAACAAAAGGACTGCACTGACATACAAATTGAAAGTCATGGGGTACATTCATCACTCATGCCCTTGACTCTTGCCCTAGACCAAAAACTGTAGGCAAACCACTCCCTGGGTGGAATCCCAAGTTATTTCCATAAAGGGAACAAGAACTTAGTTGGATCCTTAGACTTTTGTTTTAGGTGGAAACTAACTACTTCCTTATTTTTGGAGCGCGTGGTCTCCAAGTAGCCACACTTGTTTACAATAACCTTGAGAGAACAGAACTCTGATTTACAATTAGGTGGGACCTTTGTTTGAGTTAGCAGCACAATACTCTCCAACTAAAAGTAAATTCCAAACTCTCTGACCATTGGCTTCTTTGGGCCTCCACAACTGACCCAAAGACAAAAATAGGTCAATGAATATGTGTCTAAAAATTTGTTCAAGTACTTAGGAATAAAGTATCTCACATCAGTAGTGAAATAATTGAGAAAAAATAAACAATCCCTAGAATCAACTAAGAAGAACTCAAAGGGTCTCAGAAAACTGAAAGGAAATCATAGAGCACGCATGACTCTAGGCTAGATCCTCTAGTTGTGCAGCTTTGTCTTCTTGTGGTACTTCTACCAGTGAAGGTTGGTGGTCTCTCTGATTCTTTGCTTACTCTTGGCATCCTTTTCTTTTTTTTTCCTCCTGGGTTGCCTCATTCAGCCTTGATACGATGGTTTATAACTAATCTTATTACAGCTTGTTATATATGCTCAGTTGATATCCCTTGGAGGCCCACTCTTTTCTGAAGGGAAATGGAGCAAGAATAGATCTGGGGGAGAGGGGAGGTGGTCAGGGGAACTTGGGGGAGTGGATGGAGAGGAAACTGTGGTTGGGATGTATTATGTGAGAGAAAAATTTAAAATTTTGGCTGGAGAGATGGCTCAGCGGTTAAGAGCATTGCCTGCTTTTCCAGAGGTCCTGAGTTCAATTCCCAGCAACCACATAGTGGATCACACCCATCTGTAGTGAGATCTGGTGCCCTCTTCTGGCCTGCAGGGATACATGCAGGCAGTCCACTGTATACATAATGAATAAATAATCTTTAAAAAAATTTTTAAAATATATAAATTACTGAAATAAAAGCATTTTGATGAATGGAATAAAAATTTCCCACTGACAAATGCATCACTGCTGGATAAACACATAATATGAAACATTCAATTCTTGAAAATAACACCCCATAGGCATTCAAGAAAATAATACACATAGGAAATAAAAGCAGAAGCCCGATTTTACTTTCTATACCAAAATAAATTGCATATGATCAAGTAACAAATTAGAAACAAAACTTGAACCTTACTTAGGATTAAAGTACATATGAAATTTGTTCCTATGCTTCTTTGCTTCTTTTTAGACTTTTGGCTCAATATCACCTTCTCAGAGATGACTTTCTTCCTGCTATGTAAAAACCAGCTTATGTCCTCCAATACCTTTGAATTCTTCCTCTTGCCTGTCCTTTGGATGGCATAGGACCACTTCCAATTATATTATGTTTCTGTTCACTAAATTATAAGAATTATTTTTAAAATAGATTTATCTTTATTTTACAACCAGGCATGTTTTGCCTTAACGTATGTTTGTGTAATAAATGCTTGCTTGATGCCCATGGAAACTAAAGGTGGTATCGGGCTCCCTGTAAATGGAATTATGCATGATTGTGAGCTGCCATGTGGTTGTTGAAAGCAAACACAGTAGCCAGTAGCCAATGCTATTAACCCCTGAGCAATCTCTCCAGCTCTATAAGAATGACTTTTACTTTTATGTCTGTTGTTTTTAGCAGATGATCTGGCATAGTAGGTGTGCTGGCTAGTTTTATGTCAACTAGACACAAGTCAGAGTCATCCAAGAGGAGGGAATTTCAGTTGAAAAAAAATGCTCCCATAATATTCAGCTGTACACAAGCCTGTAGGGAATAATCTTAATTAGTGATTTATAGTGAAGGGGCCATCCCAGTGGGTCATACTGCCCTGACTTAGTGGTCCTGAGTGCTATAAGAAAAAAAGCTGAGTAAGTCATGAGAATCAAGCCAATAAGCAGCAATTCTCCATGGTCTCTACAGCAGCTCCTGCCTCCAAATTTCTGCCTGGTTTCACTTCCTGCCTTGACTTGATTTGCACTTGCCTGATAATTAAGAATTTTAAATATTCCTTTAAGCGTTTCTCAGACATTTGAAATTCCTTTGTTGAGAATTCTCCATTTTGATTTATGCCGTATTTTTACTTGGATAATTTGGTTTGTTTATGCCTAATTTCTTGCATTCCTTATGTATTTTGGATATTAGATTTGAATTCTTAATCCTACAGCAACATCTCCTCATTACCACTAAAGCTGTATTTTCAACAAAGAAGAAAAGTGATAGCATGTGTTCAGTATTTCAATGAGCCTCTCATTCTTTATGGGATTGATGTTACAACCAACATGTTGTAATTCTGTAATATAATTTTTTTTCTGAAGAGGAACTCATATTTTCTTCTTTCTAGGACTGAAATAACACCTTCAAAATTTCTTTCAGTGGAAGGGAATAATATTCCAAAAGTATTTGAATTTAATAATTGTTTTAAATAATGAAAAAGAAACCTACATAAACAGAATTAGAAGTCAATCAGGAATCTATTACATCTGCCCTTACTTTTAGGATTATTACCAAATCTAATGACAGTCATCATTCTTACTAATCTTCATTGGGTACTCAGTTTTTTGCCAGATACTATTTCAGGTAACTGATCATATTTATACATATGCCTAATGGATACTTACAACTCACTAAATATTTAATACCACTATATATACATAGACATGGTTATGTTATCATTAGTAGAAACTGAGACATTAATACTAAGCAATTTGTCTAAAGACTTACCAAGTGGCTTTAGTAAGGTTTGAAGAAGGACTGTGTGACTCCTGAGTTCATATTTTTATGTATTATATCCATAAGAGTAAAAGTTACATTGTGAGTAATACAACATTTGAGGCATAAAAAGCAAGAACACAGAAAAAAATTAGTTCATTTACTGTATTGTACTAGACAATTGTGAAAGAGTCAACAAACTAGCCGCTGTTGACATTGGAAGGAATTGTTTTAACCCCAGCTTGCAAAGCATTCTCTTGTGGAGTGTAGGGAGCTGACTGTGAGTGTAATAGCCATGTTGCACAACAATCTGGGATTGAACAGCAAAGCAGTTCTTTTTGGCTGCTGGGTTGTAATTACCCAACTAGAATATTAATTCCATTTGTCTTCCTTTGAAGAATGTTTCATCTTTTGTTTTACTCCTTAGTGGTACATCCAATTACTGAAAACAGGATGTGCCTGTAGAAAAAAAAAATTCCCAGCATTGAGGAGCAATAGCACATCTACTAGAAATTGTCATTGAAACTGACTTCCAAAGGAAACCAAAACAGTCAGTGGGAATGTTAACAATTTGAGAACAAAGCAAAACAAAAGCAAAAACCTCATCATTATATTGTGCAATAAGAAAAAATATATTTCTAGACTTAAGTTTCTTTCCTCAGGAGTGAGAATACTAAGAGGGCAGAAACTTTGGACAAAGTGAGTTGTCCTTGTCAGATCCAGGCTGTTTGATTTAGCAAAACATACAGAGGTGGAACAAGGCTCATATATTTACTGGACACCATTGCTCAGAAAGTGCTGAAGTGCACAGAGCTGCTGCCCATCTGAACTACAGTAGCATTACTCACAGTGGACATCTCCTTTTTACACATCTCTGTAACTATAATGTAGCTATACGACTCAATGTTCCTTTTGCCGTGAGATGTCAGAAAAAGAAAAGGAGGCTACATTAGAAGGAAATGCTAGAAAATGCCATCAGTAATAAAACCAAATGCATTATGTCAAAGAAGTCTTCTCTTAAAGTCTTCTGGAGAGCAGTGACTATGTGTGTTACTAAATCAGCTCACAAGAGACCAGGAATTCTTGTATTATGAATTATAACAGCAAGGAGCACAGAGACTATTTACTTGCTGAACTATTTGTTGCTATTCTCTTTACTATAGAGAAAATACTTTATCATTTATTTCAGTTGAGACATTCCCTTTCTGAAGTAAGAAAGGCGTTCTCTGATGTTTTATTTAGTGCTCAAATCCCCAAACAAAACAAAGACACTTGTTACAGGATTCTCTTTGAATCTGCCATGCTTGAAGATTCCATTCTGTGATTCATTAGTCAGTTCCTGTCTAAGCACTGGAGCATTTAGTTCTTTGCATGTCTAAGGACTGTAGATTTAACTATTTCAACCATATCTGTCTCTTTTCAGTAAGTATACATGAGCATCTGACATGTGAAATTCCCTATGAGTATGCATTGTGTTTTGCATTTCTTCTGTACATCAGAAAACACAGCCCTTAATACACAGTTTTGGTGCAAATAATGAGAGTACAAATATTACATTAAATTAAAAGTGGTCTAATATTCTCACTAGGACAATGCTTACTTCAAATGACTATTTTTTTTAACTAAATGGAAAATGTGAGACTTTGGATTATGGTGCGCAAGCTAAGAAGTTGCAGTTGTAAAGGTCAGAGATAACATTTCTAACAAAGACCCTACCTTTATTTACAATGTGATAAATAAATTTTACTTCCATTGAATTATGCCTTACATGTATAACAGAATTTTATTTTGGAAATTCAGTGTTTCTGATATCTCTATAAGCATCAAAATGTCTTGAAATTGAATGAATACATCTTATTCATGCCACCAGTATACAAAAATGTGAGAGACTGATAAGGCTGCATACCTCCACGTGAATACAATCACTTTCTCAATGAATTCATTCTGTACTTGTGTCCATTATAATAATTAAGCTGATATGCATCTGATTGCTTTGACTATTTGCATTATTGCTTTTGTCTATGATTTTTTCTCAGTGCCACTCATCAGAGATTATTACCTTGTTCAGAAAAACATCCTGAATGCCTGAAGTAAGAACTGCCACAGAAAGTAACCTATTCAAGGAGTTGACATTCCCCTTACTTCTCCCATATTTTCTTGGTAAAAGCAAGTCACCTTTTCTGCTTACACTCAAGGTAAAGAGATTGTATACCGATGTCATTTGTCAGACACTGATGGATGTGTTTGCCACACTAATGTAACAAAATGAGATTCTTTTGAATGCATACAAAGTCCTTTGTAGTTTTAAGCAACTTTGTCAGCAAGCTTCCCTAAACATGGAGACCCAGTCATGTAAGCTACTCTAGTCCTGCAACACTTTTGTGTCAAAGATAAAATCACAGCAGCACAGAAAACAAATGTGGAGAGCCTTGCACTAAGAATTCATATTCTCATGTTTACTCAATCAAATGACCAAATGGGTCTCTGTTATAAGAGAAAGAGTCATGTAATTTCAAAGTGTCCTAGAGGATACAGAATCAAATATGAGGGAGCAATCAGTGTTTTCCACAACTATCTAAAGAAGTTTTTCTTTTTTTTGGATATATTAGACACATATATGTTTATAAACTGATCCATGTTTCCAATTCTGCTGTTAAAGTACTCACCAGCATTAACGGAACTATTTGGAGATAACAGCTTTATAACGATTTTGAGATTAAATGATGTTATGAGGGTAGAAAGCTAATAAAATAACTTGTGTCCTTATCTGCAGAAGAGATACCACTAGGGATATGAATATACACATGCACATTAGCGTATAAGTATAAGCACACACACACACACACACACACACAAATACTCTGTAAGGACAAAGAATGAAGGTGGTGGTTAGGTTGGGAATTTTGTCTTGGATTTTCAAACTTCAGAACTATAGGTAAATTCATTTTTATTTTTCAAGATACCATGTCTATATTAATTTTAATTCTCATCTTATAATGGGGAAAAGTCAGAAAAAAAACTCTTAGAAGAAAAAATAAGTTATACATGATTAAATCGTTGTCTTCTTTAGGGTTTCTATTGCTGTGAAGAGACATCATGATCATGACAACTTCTATAAAGAAAAACATTTCATTTGGGTTGAATTACAATTTCAGAGGTTTAGTCACTGTCATCATGGTGGGACATGGAGGCATGCAGGGAGACATGGTGCTGGAGAAGGAGTGAGAGTTCTATATCTTGATCTGAATTAATAGGAAGTAAACGGAGTCTCTCTGAACATAACTTGACCACAGAAAACCTCAAAGTCCACACCCATGACACACTTCCTCCAATAAAGCCACATTTCCTCCAACAGAGTCACACCTCCGAATAGTGTCACTTCCTTTAGGGATAATTTTCTTGCAAACCATTGTTGAGACATTGCTTAACTGATAGAAAAAACTCAGTCTCTCTGGGCCTCTTTAAAGTGTTAAGTTTGCCTTCTGAAATAATCCAAATTGTCAATGGGCTGTCCCAGAAAGATCATTATTCAAGTTTGTAAACATGACTGATTTTCAGCATGGCAGGGTATTTCAATAAGCTCTCTACCTTGATTTACTGTGATGGATTCCATGAAAACTTTGACTATTTGAAAATTATCATATAAAATTTATTTTATCAACTGCAGCTTGGGTTTTCACCATGGTCTCACATTTCTTGTGGTTTTGAAAACCAATGCTTACAGCAACCAATTACAATAACATTGCAGTTCATCGTTAGGACACATTCCTCAATGATCAGAGTTTTATAAGTGGAATGTTAAGGGATACTAATTGGTGCAGATTTTGTCAGCATAATTGCAAAGAAGACTGGAAATGAAGTTTTCTTTGAAAAAGGAGAATACTTTGAAAAATGTCCCCATTCTCATTAAAGAGTTGGTTTTCTTGAGTGCATTCTTCCACAAAGTGAGTAAGCACTAGCTTCAGTAGAACATTTAATATAATTAATAAATGCATTTGTACCTGCTATGAATTCTCTTTCCTTCCATTCATGCCACAAAGCTTATCATATTCATACCTATTTTTTCCACTGGCGACTTCCATCTCTTTTTAAAACATACTACAGTTCATTAAATATTCAAAGTGCCAATTCTGCTGAAGTTCTTACAGTTTATTCAAGCCTCAAAAATAACCCCATATCCCTCTTTTCTATCTTCCAGGAGAGTTTATTCTAGTTTGCTTGTCTTTGTTTTAATACAGGACATTTAATAATACATGGTTATGGTTTTCTTAAGTTTTACAAGTAGTCACACAAACTTAAGTCTCTGAAACACATTACTGCATTCTACTCCTATTTTCTAGAAAACTTCAAAATATAAATTTTATTTTTATGTATATGTGTGTGTGTGCATGAGTGTGTGTTTGTGTGTTTATACCTATACCCGAGGACAACTTGCAGGGGTTCTGTCCTTCCACCATGTGGATTCTGGGCACAGAATTCAGGTGGTCAGACGAGGTGACAAGTACTTCTATCTACTGAGCCATCTTGTAAACACCTTTGCTTATTTTAGTGGAGTTGAGCTGTGTATCATTTGCTTGGTTGTGATAGTTTATTTTCCAGTCCATGCCATCTTCACAACCTACATCCTTGTACTTAATCATCCTCTCCCTTGGGATCTCTATCTTGTTTTATGTGAGAACAGTCACCCAAACTCTCAGCTCTACCTTCAGTCTGAGCTGATAACATCCAAAATTCAGATGAACTTTATGCTGTCCCCAAAGAAGTACAAAACTAAATAAAGAATAAAAGAAATAGAATAAAAGAAATAAGCACCCACTATTTTTTCAGCTAAGTTGGACAGGTTTTGTGTACTAGAGCATTGCTTTAGGTTAACAGACTGTTGCAGTGTTAAGGAAAACACATACAAAACTGCACACACAGTCTTTTTTTTCCTCCTTAAATAAGTGCCCATTAAAAATAACTATATGATAATTAATGAGGAAGGAAAGTAATGTCTGTGGATGGTTTGTCAATATTGTAGTTGGGTCATTCATCTGTGGAGCAGTGATATTCACCCACTCCCTCCTCTGTTGCAGTCATGTAGAGTTGGTATTTCCCTTCTTATTTTAGACATTTTCTCAAGCATTATTTTAAACAGGCAAACAGGGACCACTTCCAAGCTAAAGAAAGCTCCTGTTCTTGGATTATGACTTCCTAATGAAGGGAATCCTCACACCAAATGGACTTGGGTAAGGCGCCTTCCCTCTGAAATTAAAGGCCCTAAGTATGTGAGTAGAAAGAGCTAATGAATGTTAAATTAAGTTGCAACATACTTAGAGCAATGGGTGATGTTTATGTGACACGAGTTTATTTTAAAACACTCCTTATTGACCTTTCCAAAAATAGTATGAGAGCAATTTGAGATATTTACAATGGGTGGAAGTAGTTTGAAGTCCTAGTTTCCAAATCACTGTGAAGTGTTCTGCTCCTATGATTCACATTTCTGTAGGTTTTTTTAGGCATAGACAGGCAAGTTCAACAAGAAAATTGCTTGCTTGGGGACAGAAGGCATATGCAGCCCATAAAAGGCAAAAAGGAGATAGATGAAGTTACTGGAAAATTGGCTCATTTATTTTCACACGATACAAAACATCCACACTACTGGCCTTATTTTCAGAAAAGCTGTAAACACTTAAACCCAAAGATGCTGTATCATTATAGTGGGAAAATACACTTCCATTTGATATTTTTCATTGAAAATATTCTTTTAAAAATTAGTTCTGTTCATTGATGAAAATTGTCCTGATTGCTGACTTTTCTGTATTGAGGTCTTATGTATTTATAAGTTGTTGTTGGTGGGGTTTCTAAATTAAAGCCGTAAAATAAGCATAGTTGGAGAGCTAACATGAGGACTTTTACTTCATTTACATTCATTACATATTATGAGTTTAATTACCTTCCTCAAATAATACTGGTCTAAAGGAAGGGTCCCTAAGAAGGCGTACTTCGATGATGATTTTATTGATTGTGACTGATGGATGGCATCAACATTTCATAGCGAAGAATCATGGTTTTGTTACATCAGGAAAATTAAATTGGGAGAGTTATTTTCTTTCCCAGTGATAGTGGCAGTTAGAATATTTCACCTGTAATGAGATGTGTGCGTTATGTGCCATCGTGAACCACGGCTCAGCCATTAAATATATGTAAATGAAGAGAAACACAAGAGAGCCCGGGCATAATAACGTGCAGAACAGAGAAATGGATCCTGGAAAGTGATTAATTTATTTGATGATGCCTCAAGTGAGGAATTTTAGGTCACAAATGAAGTGACAGAATGACAAATTACCATTTTAAAGAATTTACTGGGCATCATTACTGAACAATTGTCAGGTAGTTTATGGTGGCTGAGAAGATGGTATAAATATAGATCTTTTCCTTATCTGAGTTGAATTATTAATCACCTTTTAAAAAATCTTTGTGAGTGATGGTTGGCTGTCTGATTGGAAATAATGTGTTCTACAATTTTAACTAAATTCTAATATGATATGTAACAGGAATCTTTACAATTAAGGTCTCAGCGGAGAGAGGTAGGAGGTGTACAGTCAATTGCAGTTTTAATGTGATAGAAGAGGATGAATCCACCAGCATATTTCAATAGATTTCCTTAGGTATACCATCCCTGCTGTGATGCTATTCAAATGTTTACAGTTTATTTTCATTTGAAAAATGACATTCAAATACTTAAATTGTTTTCCTTGGTTTATTAGTTAATGAAAATGAAATTCTCATAATTACTATAGTTTTGCAGCATGCCACATTATTTAAAGTGAAGTGACTGGCTTTGTCAGCTGCATTGTAAATGTCACCTTTCCATGTTATGTCTGGTTTTTGTTTGCTTTATCTATGTCACGTCCCTTCTCTGTCTGTATGTCACTGTATCTAAGACTAGAAACAACCAGAATGTAGAAGAAACAGGAACAATTTGAAATAAAGACATTTTCACATTTCTTTCATATTTTCCTACTTAAATTTGCTTTGTAAATAGCATTAATAGCAAAAATAAAAAATCTTCAACATTAGATGAAAGATATTTTAGAATGTCCTTGTCAAGCTTCTTAAATCAGTTTTATATCTGCTCATTTGTGGTTAAGCATGAGCCTCTTAGATCCAGCATATTTATAAATAGAATGTTACTTATATTGGATAACAATTAGATATTTTTAAAACTAGTATTAAACTAAATATTTAATAGGTTATTAATGTCTAAACTATTTTTAACTGATTACCTATAAAACAAATAAATGGTATGTCCTGTTTAGGTTTTAAATGTATCTGTCCTAAATGGCTCATCAATCATTCAGAAACCAAAAAAAAAAAAACAAAACCTAAAACCAAATAACAAAGACCAAAACCCAAAACAAAAACAAAAAACAGAACAAAACCAAAACATAAAATCTGATAACTTAACTCCTTTTTGCTTATTATGTGCATCTCCTGGTCTTGATCTTGATCCATCCTGTGAACTCATGAAAAGTTTAAGTAAAAAGTCCCTATGTTACCCATGACATCTTACATTGCTGAATTCACAAGAAATTTAAAATTTGAATGTCCATGTTCCTTTTTAAGTCATGTTGCTTTTATTTTTCTGCTGTTTGTGGTGGGAGACACATTTTTTTTTTTAAAAAAAAAACCTTTCTGTTATGATAAAAGAAAGAAAGAAAGAAAGAAAGAAAGAAAGAAAGAAAGAAAGAAAGAAAAGAAAAGACTATTTTTTCTTTACTTTTCATATCCTGGTCCAATCTCCATTCTGCACATGAAGTTTTGGACTGTGTTAGGGCGTAACAGCACTGATCCAGGATGACACACCCCCTTTCTCTCAATGGTGTCTGCGTTTCTGCTAAGAGCCATAAAGTCACATTCCAGGGTAGTCTACGTTAACCAGTCTCCATTAGACATAATCTTACTTTTTCAATCACTTTTTTTATGTCTGTTTTTGATTGTCACAGAAAACAAAAACAGAAATAAAATGAGGATGTGCCATAAATAAAACTCAGATCTCATATGGAGTACTATGGCAGAGTTGGACTTATTTAACAAAGCACAGTTCACAATGATTATAATTGTATCTCAAAGGACACAGTAGCTGCCTTTTGTGAACATGGAGTCCTCCTGTGCACTTTAAATACCTTTCATTATTTGCCAGCTTGAGTCATCTGTCAGAAGCCTTTAGGAAGGAAGGAAGGAAGGAAGGAAGGAAGGAAGGAAGGAAGGAAGGAAGGAAGGAAGGAAGGAAGGAAGGAAGGAAGGAAGGGAGGGAAGAAGAAAGGAAGATACATTTTTCTCTAAACAGATTTCAAAGGGAAGAGAATGGATTCCTAAGAAGAGTAAAGAATTGGTTTAAATTAGTTTGAGTCCACAGGAAGGAAGGTTTGGTGCAATTAAAGACAGTGACCGTCTACTCTTTAGTGGTTCAAGTGTGAATGAGAAATAAGACAGTGTATCAGTTAAATGACATATTACATATGTGTGCAGAGAAAACAATGTGTGTGCTATATTCTTAAGGATAAGTCAAAGTATGATGATACCCCACCACCTTCGTTGGGGAAATTTCTGTAACCCATGTAGAGCTTTCTGGGTGTTTCACAAATGACTTCTGCCATTGCTTGTAGGAGTGGGCACAAGAGCAAGAACTGACTTAAGCAAAACTTGACTTGGAGTTAAAGTAACACAAACTAGAAACCTTATCTTGGGATTTTAGTAGGGATGTTGGGAAAAGGAATCTTTTTATTTGCCTGAGATGCAAGGGGAAGGTGCATGAAATGGGCATTTCCAGCATTGTCTTCCCTACCATATGTAAGATCATCCATAGACCTAGAATGTAAGAATACTGCTCAAGGACACAGAAAGTAGAACATGGGAGAGAGGAAGCTCTGTAACAAATAATGAGGGAAGAGTCACAAAGAGAATGAGAAATGAGTCTCTCCATCATTGACAAAATGCCTTTGAGGTGCTGAGTGTAAATACATTTTTCTTCTTTTCTGTTTTATGTTGGGTGTCCCTTCATAACAATGCAACACCATCCAAAACAATATCGTTATTTTTCATTGGAAAAGTCCCACACTCCCTCTCCTGTAAATGTTCTTCTGCCTTCTACAAGGGAATCACGAATGATGCTTTAGAAATTTTGCTTTGTTTTCTCAGACAGAGTTTCATGCAGCCCGGGCCTGCCTCAAGTTTACTGTGTAAGTCAGAATGAGTATGCAGTTCCTAGGCTTCCCATCTCTACCTCCAGTGTGCTCTTGGATCACATGCCAAGTTTTCATGTTATATAGATTGAACACAGACTTTGTTGAAGAAGCAACAATGAATCGCATTCCCATCATCCAGGAACTTTTTTCAGAATAGATTTAATTTACCTTTTAAAAATTGTTAGGGATGGAAAAACCCAGTATATACTATTTTGTGATATTGTGTTATATAAAATATTTGTTAGTATTCAGTCTTATTTCACACAACAGTAAATTGTTTCTTTTTATAAGCACCATTTTGTATATTCTGCAGTTTGCTTACCCACTCTTCTCTTGAGTGGAGACTTTTCTAGTTAGTGACTATTTTGAACAATCCTACTATGAATATTCTCTTTTGTGGACACTTTACTTATTTTGATGAACACCAAAGAGTAGATATTTTAAATAGAGAGAAAGTACATGGTTATTTAAAAAGCAAAAGAAAACAAAGAACAAGCCAATAAAGCCATGCCTTTCAAAATAATATTCCTATGATATTTTATAGCTATACCAGAAATAACATTTCTGAGTATTTCACAACCTATGTGATCATATATGGTCTTTTCAGGTATTTTAATTTAATTTAGATTCTTTTGAGGTTTTACTTTCTTAGATTTTTCTTCATTTCCTTCATGTTTTCAAATACCTTCTCTGGGATTCTTTTTCTTTCTTTTCTTCTTCTATTTTCAATCATCCCCTTGTTATGTTCTAGTATTTTCATCCTTGAAAAACAAAGCAATCTAAAATTACATTAAAACATCCTTTGTAAATATCAAGCTGTTTTGCTTCTTTAAAATTTATCAGCTGTGTGGCATCTGCCTTATCAAATTAAAATGTTCTGACATCTGGTGTGAAGTTTCTCCCTCTGGTTCCTGGCTTCTTTTATGTTTTCACGATGCACTCCATCCTTAGAAAACATTGCTAACTCTTGTGGCTCAGACATTCATCTCAAAGCCAAGCATACTGATCCTCTGTTCCTAACTCTGACTTGTACATTTCTCTCAGGATACCTGCCTGAGATAGAGTATACTTGTTCAGGATTCTCATATCTTGGTGGAATCTAATATCTAATTTTGGAGTCTTGATCTTTCAAACATCCTATTACTTTTCTAAGACGTTTGGAAGTGTTATCTTTTTATGAAGAGAATCTTGCTATGTGGCCCAGCATGGCCTTAGACTCACAAAGTTTTTGTCTTTTTCTCCAGTTGCTAAAAGATAGGTATATGCCACATTGTCCTGTTTTCCCATCATTCTTAATCACTGCTGGAGTTGTACATTTCCTATTCTTCATGTCTAAAAAACACAGACACACACAGGGATGTACAACACAGATACATAGACACATACACAGTCATATAAGATATGCACAGTCATACAAGATACATACATACATACACACGTGTGTGACAGACACAATGCTGACATCAAATAAAAAAAAAAACAGAAGAGAAAGGAAATCACTTTCATAGGGGAAATCACTTATGACCATAGGCACAGAAGATCGTAGAGTTTCAAAACATGAAATTCATCATAAACCATTAAGCATTTCTTTCAGAAGTTTGAATGATCTAATTATAAAAATATGCAGAGAAAATTATTTAATTATTATAGATATCAATTTATAATTAAACAGAAAACAACTATTATAATATTGAGATTATGTGGGAAATTTTAAAGGTTAAATTACTGTTTTAGTGGATACATCAAACCTTGCCATGTATACACATTTAGATACTATGTAAAGTTTTGTGTATATGTGTGTATAGTATATTTTGCACATATTCATGCATGTGGATTTAGATATTCTTTATCTGCCTCATAGTTAGTTTGGATAAGGTTTACCTATTTTGTTGATTTTCTAAAAGAACCAACTCTTTGTTTAATTGATTCTTTGTTTCTCGTTTATTGATTTCAGCCCTCAGTTTGGTTATTTCCTGCCATCAACTCTTAGGGCACACCAAGATTTCTAACTCTCACTGAACACAAAATTTCCAGGTGAGTATCATTTTTCTATTCTTTCTACCTTCCTTTCTCCCCACCATGGTGCCCACCATTCTACTCTCACCTTCTATGAGATAAACCTTTTTAGAATGCACAGAGTGTAATCATGTAACTTGACTTTCTACATAGTTACTTCACAGAAAACAATGATTTCTAAATCCATCTTTGTTGCTATGATGACAGTGTTTGATTCATTTCTGGATGATTACTGCACTATTTTACTTAGGAACAGCATTTTCTTCATTCATTCATCAGATGATAGGTTCTTGGTCTGTTTTTTTTTTTTTTTTTTTTTTTTTTTAATGCATTCTCATTGGTTTCCTAAATCCATTTTCTTAGGACAGACACCTAGTACTGGGATTGATGTATGCTATTTGTGTGTGAATGTTGTATGTATGTGTAAGCACCATATTTTTGGAAAGTGGTTATAATGGTCTTTGCACTCAGATGCTTAAGAATACTCATTAACTCTGCAAATTCATCTTTCAACAGACATTGCATGCCAGGATGAAGCATGCAATCTCCTCTTAGTTTTGATTCAAATGGGTGCTGATGCTTTCACATACGTGTTGTCTCTTGTGTGGCATCTTCTTTTGTATTGCCTATTGAGGTCTACTGTCCATTGTTAATATGATTACCTGACATTTTGCTCTTGAGGATATGGAATTGTTTGTGCATTCTACATAGATGTTATAGATATCCATAGATATGTATGTCATATCTGCAGTCTAATTACTTCCTTAGATGTGTAGAATAATTTTAGAATGATCGGATTATATTTATCTGACGTTGATTTTGTTTCCTATACTCTTAGGATCTTGTTAGGAAAAATATTTTCTCATTTTGAAGTTACAAAGAATTTTCTGTTCATCCATTTTATACCAGTACTGTGACAATTTTACTCCTTACTTATTTATCTATTTATTTATTTGTTTGTTTATTTGTTTAGTATATTTGGGAATCAGGTAGTATAACGTCTTATTTGTTCAATATAACTTTGACTATTTGATTTTGTTTGTAATTTCCTATCAGTAAAATTATTTGTCAAATTTTGTGGAGAATTTTATTAAGATTTTTAATGATTAAATTTGTTCTTTGACAATTTCATACATGTATGTGGTTCATTTTATTTAATCTTACCCGTTACCCACTATGATATCATCTTCACACATCAACCTCAACCTCCTGCTCCCTTCATATGCTCTTTCCTATATTAATGACTTTTTGTCTTATTTTTTGAGTTACAGATTGTTTTTTTAACCAGGACTGTCTGTGTGCTCATTGGATTTGGAACCACCCACTGGAAACCAATAGACTCACTAATTAGCATGCAATTGAAGGCAATGACTGCCTCTTCACCAGAAACAATCAGTTATCAACAGTTCATCAGAGAAGGCTGTTGGTTATGAGTCCCTCACCAGTTTACAAATTCAGTCTTGTGTAGGTCCAGTGTAAGCAAGTGCTGCTTCCATGAGTTCATGCTTACAGTGGCTCTGTCGTATTCAAAAGGTTGCATTTGCAGCCCATTTCCCTGCTTTCAGTTCTAGTACTTATTTCTACTCTTTTCCTTCACTGTTCCCAGAACTTTGGAGGAGTGGTAAAAACACCATGTTCAGGAATATGCATTCATTTGTCACTTATTCTGAGATTCTTGTAGAGTTTTATGTCTGATTCCATCATTGTTCAGTAGGAAAGAAATTTTTCTGATTATGTATGAAAGGATCATTTGTCTATCATACAATAAGTACTTAGAGGACAGTTTGTTGCCGTATCAGTTTATCTAAACAAGAGCAGTGAATTCTCCAATGGCAACTATGATTTTTCTCATGAAGCATTTGTCTAATTTTTCTTTGATCAATAAAAACTTGGGAGTCAGATATTAGGGTAAAACCTGATTGATCAGAGAACTGACTAGTGTCTCCTTTTTCCATTCTCGATGCAGATGACTGAGCCTTTCTCCTGATAGTTAAATGACTAACTACTAACCTGCATTTCTTAATTATCCTAAGTAATTTGTAATAATAACTTTCAAGGATCTGAAATTTACAATATATTGCTAAATGAGCTGGATAGGTATTATAACTTAAACAAGAGTTGAAACATACATACTTTATAACAAAAATTACGTTAAATTTGTGTTAATTTGCAAAAGTACCTTAAATAAGAGTAGAAACATACACATAGTATAGAAAAATAACTTTAATTTCTATCAATATACAAAAATATCTTAAACAAGAGTAGGAATATATATATATATGATAACAAAAATAATTTTAAATTTGTATCAGTATATCAAAATCAATACCAATGTAAAATATTGACGAGTAATTGCTTTTTTAGTTGAAAAGTAGACTAAATAATCTACCTTTTTATCCTATAATTTTTCCATCCACCTTCTTTCTTTTCAGGATGAGATCCCTAAATCTAATCTCCTTTGCTTAGCTTCTTTCCTATTACCGATAACAACTTGTTACTAACCTGAATAACTAATAACAAACATCCACAAATGTTATCATACAAAAGAGTTTCCCAATAGCCCAGAATGGAGTATAACAAAGGCTTATTTATTTGCAGATAAATTCACAGTAAGAGTAGTGATCTGCAGTCCTCTGTGTGCACTGGGATCTGGTCTGGATCCAGAAACCAGAAGGGTTGTGCATGCTTTTTATCTACATTTAGAGTACATGAGGCCACATAAAAAGTGGGCCAGTATCTTAAAGGCTATTGGCTCAAGGAGTTTTCATATCACCACCCCATTTTGTCTAAATGAGAGAGTTCTAAGCATAAAACAAAGCTATATGCAATAACAACAAATATTATGTATTATACAGAAAAAAGAAGAGGCAAAAACATAGATAAAAATTAGAATGACAACCAATGTGTGAACAGCATCAAACAAGAAATATATGCTAAATGTTTCAGTAGTTATCCTATCCTAAGGAGTCTAAGTCTTATATTAAAAATGATTTTGCTAAGTCATGAGAGGATAGTAACAAAGACTACCTAGTCTTCAACCCTTTCAAGACCTGAGAAGAGATATATTATTACTTGAATAAATAGGAAGTTCAATCAAGCAACTTCCAAAAGGTGCATGAAATTACAGAGACAACTGGCTACTGGGGCAATCACCCAAAGTCTGATTTGCAATGTTGGAGCAACGAACATTGCCTAAAGCCTAGAGTCCCTGCCAGATCATTTTCCAAGGCAGGAAAACTTGAAAAACTGTCTTGCCAAGGTTTGGCATTCTTTTTCCTTATATCCTGCTTGTCCAGTCAGGATACCACATATTTTGTCAGTAGTCGAGACAGGTGCAGTTCTCTTCTCAAACACCAGTTTCTTTCATGAAGAAAACAACCTCCAAATAGAATGT
>JAQHUG010000108.1:5371168-5384554 GCA_028555095.1 Dicrostonyx torquatus
GTCTGCTACTCTGAGATTAGCTTCAGGAAAGGAGACCTCAAAGTCTACCCCACAGTGACTCACTTCTCCAACAAGGCCACACCTACTATTATAGAGAGATACCTCATGAGTCTTTAGGGGGCATACCTATTCAAATTACAACAAAAAGATAATTAAAATTAAAGAAAATCATAAGAGTTGAACCCTGATCTAATAGGAATAGTGTCCTTATAAATAAAGATCCCCAGAGCCTCACTCATGCAGAAAAATCTATATGTGGGTATAGTGGGAAACCAGATGCCTGTGAGTTTTTGAGTCCTGTGATAGGAGAAATTAGAGGTACTCCACATTGATATTAAACTACTAGCCTCTGAAATTGAGAAAATGATTTATTTTTATTTTTACCTATGCAGGCTATATTGTCTTGTGTAGACTGACATCAAAAAATGTATTTTATCTTCTCAGCTTGCTATGTCTTTTACCTTTGCGTTAAAGTTCAGGCCACCAAATTCCTTGTTAAAGATTGTTTCATCTCTTTGAGAGCCATTCTGGTTGTCCCATGCTCAGTGATACTTATCTCATTCCAAGTGAGGAAGTATTATTAAAAATGAAAACCCTAACATGTGGATAACATAAGTCAGTGAGTAAAGATATGTGCCAATACTTCCAAAGCAAGTGGACATTCATTCCTGTCTATATTGTGCTAGAGGAAATGAGTCCCACCGTAAATCTGAAAAATTTTTGAAGATGTTTCCTACATAATATGGAAGATGCAGAAGTTAGTAACTGGACTCAGAAGGCCACATTTAACTGAAAGTCTTATGAACAAACACTTTTTTAACGTTACTTACATGAGCATATATCATATTTAATCATATTTTGAATTTTAGATTGCCTTGTATATTGGGAAGATTGACTGCCATAATTATATATTTGAATACTTAGTTATCTGGAAATGGCACTACTTGAGAAGGGTTAGTAGGTATGGTTTATTGGAAAAGGTATGTTTCTGGGGGGTGGACTTTGAGGTTTCAACAATCCAGCCAGGCCCAATATTCCTCTATTCCTGTGGCGTTTGGAAACAAATGTAGAATTATTAGATGTTTCTTCAGTACCATGTCTGCCTGTGTGCCACCATGC
The DNA here is from genome assembly GCA_028555095.1 of Dicrostonyx torquatus. Classification (NCBI taxonomy): domain Eukaryota; kingdom Metazoa; phylum Chordata; class Mammalia; order Rodentia; family Cricetidae; genus Dicrostonyx; species Dicrostonyx torquatus. The sequence goes on from JAQHUG010000108.1 coordinate 5,372,288, forward strand.
TGTTCACCATGATGATAATAGACTAATCCTCTGAAATTGTAAGAAAGCCCATGTAAATGCTTTTTGTTTTATAAGAGTTACCTTGGTCATAGTGTCTCTTCACACTAAAACAGAAGTTGCCACCAAGTGTGGGATATTGCTGTGATAGGCCTGACAATACTGCATACTGGTAGAATGTGAACTTTGGGACTTTGAATTAGGAAGGTGTTCAATGCTTTAAAATGGGCTTAATGAGCCCTACTGGTAGGACCATGGAAGGCAGTGTGGTGTAGGAGGTCCTTCTGTATTTGTGTTGCTTTCATTGGTTAAGTAAAGAAACTGCCTTGGCCTTTTGATAGGGCAGTACTTAGATAGGCAGGAAGACAGAACTGAATGCTGGGAGGAGGAAGGCAGACAGAGAGAGCCATCATAGAGTTGCCAGAGTCAGACATGCTGAATCTTTCTTGGACCTTGTGGTGACATACAGATTATTAGAAATGGGTTAGATAAAGATGTAAGAGTTAGCCAAGAAGAGGCAAGATATAATGGGCCGGCAGCAATTTAATTAATACAATTTCTGTGTGATTATTTTTGGGGTTAAAATTGCCAAGCAGCAGGATGTGGCACACTACTCCTACTACAGCAGTGGTGCTGAGAGCAGTGTAAATCATCATGGCCTGGCTCAAGGGATTTCAGAGGATAAGAATATTAAGTACTGTCCTAAAGACAATTCTTGTGATATTTTGGTGAAGAATGTGGTTGTTATCTGTCCTTGTCCAAAAAAAATCTGCCTGAGATCAAATTGAAGAGTCTTGGGATTAATGGTGTTAGCAGAGGAGAATTCAAACATTCATATGTAGATCTATACTTAAAAGGAACAAGGTAGGCAAGGAGAAATACAAAACTTACACTTTGAGAAGAAAACGAACATGAGGAAATGCAATGTTGGAGCCAAATCCAGTGCTCAAAAAGATAAAAAACGTTTAAAGAAAAACCTGAAGCCAAATGACAGAAAGGGAGTTTCTTCCTCAGAGCAAGACTCTACTTAGCTAATCTTCCACCTTATAAAAAAGAATTAAAGAAAAGCATAAGCGGTGAAGAAAGCTACCCACAACAGAAAGCTGATACAAATTTAACTGAACAAGGGGGCCATATTCCAGGTCCATCAAGCAGCAGCAGTGGGTGGCAGGTATCAGCCCCTAATGTTTCAGACCATGTTGGTGTGCCAATTTCTTGTAGAAGGTCACTTGTTTGTTTTCAGCTGCTCCGCCCCAAAATAACCACACAGAAACTGTATTAATTACATCACTTAAGCATATTGCTAGCTAGTTTTTGCATCTAGAATTTACCCATTTTTATTATTTTATATCTTACCATGAGGTTTGTGGCCTACTGGCAATGTTTCAGCTGGCAGCTCGCATCTTCTTTCTCTGGTGGCTACATGACATCTCTCTTGATTCCACCTTCTTTCTCACAGTATTTATTATAGTTTTCCCCACTTAGTTCTACTCTTCCCTATCAACAGACTAACACAGCTTTTTTTTTTAATTAACCAATAAACGCAACATATACAGAAGGATTTCCCACATCAATTAACCATGTAGTTCTGGAGTAGAGTCAAGAAGTCAGGAAAGGGGTTATAGAATCTCACTTCACAGCTAAGGAAAACTAATGAAGGCAGGTGTATGTCAAGGATGTCCCCAAATCAAGGCCTAGAAAAGCCATTGCATGAAGCTCTAAGGGTGAAGCCTAGATTGTTTTGGAGACTCAAGATATTAGAATTGCCAGAGCTGTGGGATACTTGCCAAGAAAACTTTCTTTATGTTTTGTTTTTTGTTTCTTTGTATATGTAGGGAATTTTCCTTTCTTATTTAATTTTTTTATTTTAAATTTTATTCATTTTATGTGATAATCACTGTTCCTCCTCCCTTCCTTCCTCCCATTTTCCAGCTGTCAGTCTAGAGTCTGTGAGTTATAATCAGCTCGGATCTGCTATCTTGGAGGATGCCTTCATCGTGCGCTTGACACCCCCCAATTCATATAATCCCTGCTCCCTCTCTTTGATTGGACTCTTGAAACTCAATTTGCTGCTTGGCTGTGGATTTCTGCATCTGCTTCCATCAGTCACTGGATGAAGATTCTGTGATGACAGGGTAGTCACCAATCCAATTACAGTAGAAGGTCAGTTCAGGTATCATTTATACTATTGCTAGGAGTCTTAGCTGTGGTCATCCTTACAGATTTCTGAGAATTTCCCTAGCACCAGTTTTCTGCCTACCCCACAATGGCTTCCTCTATAAAGATATCTCTTTCCTTGCTCTCCACTCTATCTCTCCCCCAACTCAACCATCCAGTTTTCTCATATTCTCATCCCCTATCCTCTACCCTCTATAGCCCCGGCTCTGCTCCCAGTTTACCAGGAGACCTTTTTTCTTTTCCCTTTCCATGATGATCCATTCATACCTTTTAGAGTCTACCAAGGAGAACTGTTAAAAAGCTATGCATTGAGTCCAAGTGAGAGAAGTTTGTTGCAGTCAACAGAGTTGAAAGGGATTGGAAATCTGCAGAGCCCTTTGACATCGGATACAGAGATGCAGAGTTTATATTTTGTCCAGCTGATTTCTGTATTTCTTTGGTCCAGTCTTTCCTCCCTATGCTCTCTTTCCTTCCTTTGGAGTAGGAGTGCTGGTGTGGGAGGTCCTTCTGTCTCTGTTGCTTTTATTGGTTAATGAATAAAGAAACCGCCTTGGCCTGTTGATAGGGCAGCACTTAGGTAGGAGGGGAAAACTGCATGCTATCATGTTTCCCAACATGATGATAATGGATTAAATTTTGAAACTGTAAGTAATCCTCAAGTACAGTTGCTTGGTAATTGTGTCTCCACAACATTAGAAAACTGACCAGGACAACCTAATTTCATATTCTCATCTTAAATTCCAATTACACAGATATTATTGATTAATTGATTGACACACTTAGTTAGACTTAGAATTTGTCCCAAATTCATCCACAAATTCAGGAAACTTTCCCTTCTTCCATATTTATGTTCTTTGAGAAGATATCAAATTTACACTATATGAGAACATAAGAGGCTGTGTAGTATGCAGAGCTGTAACGTTTCATATGGTATGGACATTCAACTGTTTTTGTTTCCCAAATGTAGTATCTACTGCTACAAACCTCAAATGGAATAAAATATTTGGTAGAAGAAGGTGAAGCTATGATGTTAACTTGAAAGTTAACAGTTGAAACCAATCACTTCTTACTGAAATGTAAAAGGTCAGTTAGCATAGAGAAAAAGATACTCAGAAATACACATTTTGTGCGGCAGTGCTTCAGCTGGCACTGGGTAACTAGGTTAATAAACTCTTCTTAATAGTTTATTGTCATTTACAATTCTGAAAGGGCATGCTAAATCATATTTTATTTAAAAGTAAAATGTATTTGCCTGGGAATTGTTGGAAACAGAGAAATAGGATTAGAAAGGAAAAATAATAGTTGTAAATTAGAGACAGAAAAATATAGCAAGAATTTTATTTTAGCGTCTGGAGTTTAAGAAAGGTGAGGCTGTGATACAACTTTGAGAACCTGATGTATGTACAGAAGAATCAAGCAAATGATGGGTATTCTCTGTTTGGGAACATAGTAGGGACAAAGTTGCAAGACAGTGAGTTTTGGGTTTTCATTGCTTCTTCAACAAGATGCTTCTTCAACAAGACTACTTCCTGGTCTGATGCTGAGTGAATATGTGAGAGCTGGGAGTACATCCAGCATTGCTCATGCGCTATCAATAGGCAAGGCACCCATGTGACAGCTCTTCATTCAGTTTGATTTACTGTAGCTCACATGTATGAATATCATCTTAGACTCCTTGGTGTCCCAATTTTGGCAGTGTGTATGTCTCATTTTCTCTGTATGGTATTCCCTTGTGAAATATTTGGAAACTCTTTCATAAAATGCAACAGAAAAGAAAAGATATTGTTTGGGGAGTAGTTTTTTCATATGGTTAACTAGACAATCACTACCCCCAAAAGTGATACAACACGTAGACTCTATAAATCCTTTCAATATTTCTTTGAAGTTTCATAAGAGCATGTTGTGCCAAAAATAAGTTAATTAAATAAGAGTAGAAATATATCCTTTTCCATCTCTTCATACTTATATTCCATTGGTATTTATTACGCTCATACTGTGTATAATTCACAATGGTATTTATTTTAGCAGTCCAAATCAATTGTCAGACAGTTCTAATTTTATACCACCATTGTTGAAAAACCTGGAATTCCCTCCAAAATTCTAAATAGAATTACTACATGATTTACCAATTCGACTACTGGTGTAGGAGGGTTCTTCTATATTTTGTGTTACTTTCATTGGTTAATAAAGATGCCTGGGCCTTTTGATAGGGCAGGACTTAGATAGGCGGGGAAAATAGAACAGCATGCTGGGAAGAAGACTGGGTCAGGAAGAGAGCCGGCCATGAAGCCGCCAGGGTCAGACATGCTGTATCTTCCCAGTAAGCTCACTACCTCATGGTGACTTACAAACTATTTAAATGAGGTGAAATAAGATGTGAGAGTTAGCCAATGGAGGCTAGAAATAATGGCTAGGCAGTATGTTAAACGAATCCAGTTTGTGCGTGATTATTCCCGGTATAAGCCAGGGCCAAAAACAGGCCATGCAGAAGCCAGGCAGGATGGAACAAAAGGGCCCACGTTCCTCTTAGGTGCTGGGAACACAGCAGCCCTCCCCTCCTACTACAGACTACTGGGATTATAACCTCAGGAAGTTTATCAACATGTCAAAAGACATCAATACTCCACTTTGGTTGCAGCATCATTTTACTTTGCCAGGAAATGAAAATGATCTATGTTACATATCGGTAAAGAATATATATATATATATATATATATATATATATATGTGTGTGTGTGTGTGTGTGTGTGTGTGTGTGTGTAAACAACTAGGCTAAAAAAGAACAAAATATTGTTATTTGGAGAGCACAGACCAACATGGAGATCACTAAGTTAACTAAAATCTAAAATAAGGGAAATACACATAATCGAGAACCATATGACCTCCCTCATGTGTAGCATCAAAACCGTTACTTTACTAGAATGGAATAGATGGAAGCTCCAAGGTATCAGCAACATCTAGTCGAAGGAAGAAGTGATGGATGGATACTAAGTCACAGTTAGAAGAAGTAATAAATTTGGTGAGTTATTATATAGGAAGGTAATTATAGTGTACTATTTTAAAAGCCAGAACAAAGATTTATTTTAATATTTTCACCATAAAGAGATGACCTTAAAGGAGTTTCATATGTTTACCTATATTTGATCCTTGTATAACAAATTCATACATGAAAACAGATAACATTTTAAAAATTAATACAAGTATAACATTGACAAAGTACATTACCATTAAAAAGTCCACTTTCACTAGCATGAAGGACCAAATGTTCCCTAATAAAGGAAATACATTCTTGAGAAACTACAGTTTTCTATTTATTTGTATTGGTGGAGAGGCACTGTAATATTTTAAGTAGTTCTTTTATTTTTTGAGGTTACAACATATTTACATAATTTCCTGATTTTGTTTTATCTCCAAACCATCCCATATACCTATTTTTGTTCTTTCCAAATTCACAACATTTTAAAAATTAATTATTGGTGTTTATATATATATAAAATGTTATATACAGATATATGTGTGTGTTTCCAAATGCAAAAGTACATATGTATATAGATGGAAATTTCTGTCTCACGTACTCCTGTCTCAAAGAACCACACAGAGACTTAAATAGATTATAAACTGTTTAGCCTATTAGCTCAGGCTTATTAACTAGCTCTTACAACTTAATTAAACCATAATTTTTGCCTATGTTTAGTAATGTGGCTTGATACCACTTTACAGTAAGACATTCTTATATTGTTTCCTCTCTTTTTAGATGAAGGCTACATCTCTGCCTTTCCTCTTGCCAGAATTTTCCTAGTCTGGTTGCCCTGCCTTTATTTCCTTCCTGGCTACTTGCCAAACAGATTTTTTTTAAATCAACACAAGTGGCAAATCTTTACAATGTACAAGAATATTCTCAGACAGTATATGCATATCCTTCTCAGTCTGCATAATGTTATTTGTATATAAGCCTCCATGACTGACCACTCGCTATTGACTACCCAATTAGTGTGCTCTCATTTGAAGAAGACTATTTATGCTATTCTCAACAATTCAGAGGTGCCTATAGCTCTTGTGTAGGGTTGAGGCTTCCTGGGCATCCCTGAATATCGCCAGTGGCTTGTCTGTTGTTATTCTATAAATTGGATTGCATTCTGCTAATTTTATTGTTTATTTTGGTGTTTAACCTATATTGTCACATTTCTTAAGTGGAATATTCTTAAGTACAGCTTGTGTACTTTTGGTTTGGCCCTGTACTTTTCTAAATTTGGTCACAGTAAAATATATTTATTTTTCCTATATCTGAGTCCTGGAGTTAACATCTTACATAAAAAGCTATTTTTGTAACAGTTGATGGAATATAGCATTTTGAAAGCATTGTTAAATGTGACCCTCATAGTGGATAGTAAAAGGGACTATGATAGCCATAATTTTCAAATTACATTTATTTTTTGTTTATTTATTATTCTCTCTCTCCCTCTGTCTCTCTCCATCTCTTTGTGAGCATGTCAGTATGCAATGACACATGTATGGAGGTAGAAGGACAATTTGGCATTCTCACCTAGTGTCTGGGAATTAGGAATGAAATTCAAGTTTGGGACAGGTGCTTTGAACCCTCCAAACTTTCTGTGGAGGCAAAAGACCTTATTTTCATTCATGATTTTTTTTTCCTTCTTAAAATCTCAAGTTCTTTCCTGTGCCGGTAACCTCAAGTCCATTCCCTATGCACCATTCTGGTCTTATGTTGTGGCCTTTGATTCATTTAGAGTGGTATTATACAGGGCAATAGATATGGATTTATTTTCATTCTTCTCCTTGAAATCACCCAGCTTGACTAGCACATTTGTTGATGACACTCTTTTCTCCAGTGTGTATTTTTAGCTTTGTTATCAAAAATTGGGTGTTTAATCAAGTGTGGATATCACAGAAATATGTTCATGAGAAAATGGGTTACATTTCACTGTAGAGAGGATGCAGAGCCAAATTGATGCTACTTCTTGATTAATTTTATCCTTTTTATTCTGTCCAGAACCCCAACCCATGGAAGGGTGCAGACACAATTAAGGCTAATTTGACTATGATCATATTCTAATATAAAAATTCTTTATAAGTGTACCTGGAAACTTGTCTCCTTGATCATTCTAAATTCTGTTATTAACCACAGCAAGAGAGTACTCTGGTACATATCACTAGCCCAAGAAATAATGAATATTCAAAATTAAGAAAGTGTGGATATATATCAGTAATGTATTACCTATGTGGCATAACTTTGACATTGAATTTAATCACTAAAGCTAAAAGTGGATTATATTTTGTTTCAAAAATTGTTGCTTCCTTACTATTATGCTGTAAAAACATATACAAAGTTGGTTAGCATCTTTATTACTAGATATTATTTGCTAACTCTTTAACTTTTTATTTATGAGATTATAACCTAATTACATTTTCCCCTGACATTCTCCCTCCAAACTCTCCCATATACCCTCCTCTCCTCTTTTTCAAATTCATGGCCATTGTGTTTAGTAATTGCTACTTCATTATTTTTTAATACTTTTTGGTGAAATGTGTATCTATGTGTCATAGTGATACTTTTTACATGGAAAATCTCTGTATAGAATTGGTATCAAATTTATGCTGATTTCATACAATTTTATTTTGTTTTCATACAGACTCTGTGCAAGCTGGTCTTGAACTTATAAGATCCCCTTGTCTCAATCTCTGAAGTGATATCCTACAGGTATAAACTACCCCATCTGGCATCATGAAAAGATTTTCAAACATTCCTTTTTCCTGGGTTTGCAGGAAGAGTTTGTAAATAATTGGCTCCCCTCCACCGCTTATGTGTTGGGTAAATCATGACAATTGTGTTCCCCAGGTCTGTGTTATTTTTTATTTTCTCTAGTCAGAATACTCCTACTTGTGATGTATGTTTTAAACTTCAGTACTCTTTATCCATTTTGTGAAGTCTATTTTGGCTATCAGTATTTTTAAGTGTTTGGTTGCTTTAATCCAAGTCATCACAGTTATGGAAAAAAAACTATTTGTAATAGTATTATCCATTTTAATATTCGTCTATTACAGCTAAAGTTTGTTTATGCCCTTCCATTATTGTTTACTCATTAGTTTGAATGTAATTTGATTGCATGTTTACGTATTAAAGGTAGTGTCTCAATGTGTTGATTTTTACCCTGTTTTTTTTAAAATAATATAAGTATCCATTATGTGTGTCTACATTGTTCCACAAATTTTGTTTTGTTGTACTTTCCTTCACTTCAAAGTATTTTCTAATTCCTCTTGAGAACAAATTTTTGACCCATGGGTAATTTAAAATGTGTTGTTTATTTCTAGTATTTTGGGAATTTGCCACCTGTCCTTCCATTACTGATTTCTAATTCAGTTCTGTTAGAGTCAGAGAGTTTGGTTTGCATATTTTGTTTTATTTGACTTTGTTATGGCTTATTTTGTATATACTTTGTGTTGGTAAAAATCAGGTGGACTTAAAGTCCTTCTTAGTGATGCTTTGCTGTCCTAATTTGTCAGTACATGAACAAGACAGTTGACACTGTATTTCAAGTCTTTATTTTTGATGATCTTCCTGTCAAGTTATCCATTTGGTTATTGCTTATGGGTGATAGCTGAACAATGTGTGATATTATGAGGTTGTATATTTCTCTTATTAAGTATTCTTTTTCAATTTTTTGTATGTGTTCATGTCATGCGTATAATGCATTCATATATGTGTGTGTACCCACAGATGTGTGAAGACGCTTTTTTACATGTCCATGCCTGTGTATAAGATACTGAGATTGACACTGTGTCTCTTCATTAATCATTCTGTACTTGATATATCACTCTTTCAGTTGTACCTAGAGTTATGAATTCATCTACACTATTGTACATTTTCTGTTTTATTATTTTACTCATGTGTTTGTATTCTTTACCCATTTTTTCTGATCCCCATACCCCTCCCCTGGCAAGAGGTATTTTTATCGAGGCTGGTCCTTGACACCTGAATACTAACAATAATTCTGAGTAGAAAAACTATGGCTAAAACAAATTCTAATCCACCTTAATATCTATATATCATCTCAACATTTTTATTGATTCAAAAATAGTACCCAATTGTTTATTTGAAGCACCTAAAACCTAATTATAAACAATGAGGAAATTTCTACAGCATTCTAAGGCACCTGGGCTGTTGGATTAGCTATAGTAGATGAGCTTTAGCCAATAGAGAAATAAAATGGAATAATTCACTGTATCTTCATCCTTTTCTATTCAAGTATTCCAGTTTGCCCAAGTTCAGAACTTCCTAATTTCGTTGAGACTAAGTGTTGTGTCTTTAGAAAAGTTGATTTCAAACTATGATAATGACATGCAAAATTTGGAGAAGAAAAGTGCCCTGTGTAACAAGAATTCTAGACTTTGTTTTCCTTGGCCTCCAGCCTTCATTTGTAAGTGATAGAATTATAGCCTTGCATCACCACACCTCACTCTTATTCCTTTAATTTAAATGTAAACAGATTTTAATCACAGAATATCGATGTACCTTATTGTGTAGCTTAAGGTAAATTAACAAAATATATGCTATGTAAGCAATCTTAGTGTCCTTGTTTCAAGAATTTAATGAACTCAGAAATCAGGCTTTTTTTTTCCACTCCACCTCATTTTTCTGGTTCTTCACTTTTTTAAAAAGAATACTTGCAAAAAGAATAGTCTAGATGTTTTAAATGGCCTATTAAAATATTTTAATTTTATTATTTTCATGCATTTTGGGCTGACCACCTGCTTATGCCTGGAAAACCTAGGTAGTTTGTCCCTAGAGAGAGAAAAGTAATACTTTCTCTCTCAGCATCCCTTGATTGCTTATAGCTTTTCATCCAAGGATGAAGCCTTGTGAGACTTCCCCTGTCCCCTTTGGCATATCAACTGTTGTTGCCATTATGCAGGTCTTGTTTAATCATCCATATTGATGGGTTTCCATAGGAACATCTTCCTTGTCGTGTCTAGAAGACTCGACCTCTCAGCAAGGATCCTGATCCTCTGACTTTTGCATTCATTCTGTTGGATGTTAAGAATGCTACATATGAGCAATACTATAGGGACTCGATCACTTATATATACGCATCTCTACACTCCCACATGCACATCAATAATAATCAAAGGAGAGACAACAAATTGAAGAGGAGTATGGGAGGAATTTGAAAGGGAGAAAGGGACGGAAATGATGGAAATAAATAACATGAATGAAATTCTGGGAAAAAAATTAATAAGAAAAATAATATATAATCATAAAATATTTGAATTTTATGATGATATATTAATTTTCTGCATGAAAAATTTTAATAATACGGAATAGGAATCAAATTAACAGTTTCAAAGTGACTCAATTTGAATTTTTGACAACCTATGCCTCAATAATTTCTGGATGACACAAATTTATAGTGAGGGATAGTTTGAAGTCACAATTATTTGGCCTCAGTCTTCTGAGTATTGAGACAATACATGTGCATCATCACACTATTTCACTTTATTAATAGTCAATTGAAATAATAAACTCTTAATTTGTGGAATAGAACATTATTATAACATAAAACTTAACTACATAAGTACAATTAAATTTGTTTGCAGATGTAAATACATTTCACATCACTAGAGGGATGGATAACTGCCGCACTGATTAAAATTGAATGTCCAATGAAACCCAGAAGGAAGACAATGCTGTATGTCACTTCTAGATGAATCAATTGACCAAACCCAATAAAATATTTTACATTTTAATAGACTTTTATAATGGGTTTTCACTGTATTACCTGCCTTTTGTATTATACTAACATTGAGTTTTTCTGAACTCTTTACCAAATACGACAGTGAAATAGACCAAACTACATTGTACTTCTCACATTTATCTTGGAATAGATTATCTTTCATTGTCCAGTAAAAAGAAAAAGTGAATTTAACATACATCATATCTTCTTCTTGAAAGTAGTACACATCCTACATATTCTTTTTAAAAAGTGAGCTTTCCTTAATTCTTTTATAACTTGATTTGTTTGCCTTGAGTTTTTGAGTTCCTTTGCTTACTTGAAGAGTTTTAGTAAGAATTCCGGTTTTTTTCTGGGTTGCTATTTCTCTACCTTCCTGTCGGTGCAATCATAGTTGCTCATCTAATGGTCTTTTACATCTTATTGAGACTGAGGAGTTAGGTGAATATCCTTTACATATTGGAATTACATTAATAGATGTAATAGAGTTCTTAACCACATAGAGAAAAATAGCCATATATATTGCATATTATTTATGTAGCTATAATTGTTGAATACTACAGGTAAAGACCAATATTCTTTTTACTTCAACATTTTAATTAAAAGTTAAATTTCTCCATATTCCAGTCACTAATTTGAAATGTATAACACAAAATAGATGTGAAATTCAGAACTGATTCTAGTTTTGGGTTTTTAAATTGATTTTTATTGAACTATATATTTTTCTCTGCTCCTTCCTTTTCTCTCCCCTCCCATTCAACCCTCTCTAATAGTCCCTGTGCTCCCAATTTACTCAGGAGATCTTGTCTTTTTCTATTTTCCTTGATGATTAGATCCATGTATGTCTCTCTTAGGGTCCTCATTGTTGTCTAGGTTCTCTGGGATTGTGTATTTTAGGCTGGTTTTCTTTGTTTTATGTCTAAATGCCACTTGTGAGTGAGTACATATGATATTTGTCTTTCTGGATCTGGGTTACCTCATTCAATATGTTTTTATTCTAGATCCATCCATTTGCTTGAAAATTTCAAGATATCATTATTTTTTTCTGTTGTGTAGTATTCCATTGTGTAAATGTAACACATTTTCCTTATCCATTCTTTGATTGTGGGACATTTAGGTTGTTTCCAGGCTCTGGCTATTACAAACAATGTTACTGTGAACAGTGTTGAGCACATGTCCTTGTGGTATGATTGATCATCCTTTGAGTATATACCCAAAAGTGGTATTGCTGGGTCTTGAGGATAACCAGCCTGATATTGGCATAAAAACAGACAGGAAAACCAATGGACTTGAATCAAAGACCCAGATATTAATCTACACACATGTAAACACCTGATTTTTGACA
>JAQHUG010000108.1:5403564-5421943 GCA_028555095.1 Dicrostonyx torquatus
CTGGGAGAAAGAAGGGCTGAATCAGAGAGAAGCCATGTAACCCCACTGGAGACACGCTGGACAGAACTTTAGCCAGTAAGCCACAGCCACGTGGTGATACACAGATTACTAGGAATGGGTTAAATTAACATATAAGTGTTAGCCAATAAGAAGCTAGAGCTAATGGACCAGGCAGTGTTTTAAATAATATAGTTTTGTATTTTGGTTCTGGGTGTCCAGGACAAACAAGTGGTCTCCTCCTACACAGACACATAACCACCTATATTCCTCTGCATTATATATGTGCCACGGTATGTTTAACTCTTGATTTGTCTGATTTCTTGTAAGTATTCATAATACTGCTATGTATGTTCTTGAAGATAAATCTTTATGCAGTAAAGATGTTCTTGATTAATTATGTATGGGTTTTCAATAAATATTTTTGAATTAACCCCATGAAAGGCTGCTATAATTTCTATAGCCATTTAGAAGAAAATGCCTTTGCCCCACATCTCATTTTTTTGTCACATAGTTTGTATTTGCATGATACTAAGTGCTGGTTAATTAGCATCTGTTACATATATGTTAACATGAGTATGTTTCACTGGTAAGGACAGGTTTTTCTGAGGCACTTTGGTTCCTCTTCTGCTGTAGAGATTTTATGTCTCTTCTGAAGCTCTTCCAAGGTAAATGTTCACACTTTACATTTAGCTCCCTACTTGTTTCTGATACCCTGTTTATGATGCCCTATGTTTAATCATCTCAGCTTATTCCTTAACACTTTATTTCAAATAAGTTTTGCTTTATATGATATCAGTGTATGCACCCCCTGAAGTGTGTGAATAGCAATGTATTTAAACTATTTTTTTTTACTGCTATCTAATTGCTTGACCTCTTATGGGTTAACACTTGATGAAAAGTGCTGAAATAATTTGCATTGTCAGCTTTGTGTACTGCGAATCTTCTGACCATGCTATCTCTTTTAAGTGGTCCTCAATTAATATAAATGATAGTTAGCACTTAATTATCCTAGGATTCTAATAACTTTTATTATTTAGTTCTACACATATACTGAGACACTAGTCTCTTGATTTTAAATAGATCTATTTTAAGGCTTTAGTGTCTTGACTTTTAATCAAATTTATCTTAATTTTTTGTTTCTATTTACATCTCTGCTCAGGTATTAGTTTTGTTTGAACTACAGTTGAAAGACAATCCTTGTCTCTATCTCTCTTTCTCTCTCTCATGATTACCCACCTCTAAAGAAGAAAGGACTAGAAGGAAAGAGAAGAAAGGTACTTGACCTCTTGGCCAAGTAGTTCTGTTTGCAGAAGTTGTAGCATATTGCCCTTGTGAGGTTTACAGGAAAAGCCAAGTGGAGGTCTGAAGTAGAGGGACTAACAGTGTTAGCATCAAAGCCCTAATTGTCTGCTTTCATGAAGTTAGGGTTATTGGCAGCTGCCATTATACCATCCATGCTGCTGTCACCCAGCACAGCCAACCAGCATGCACTAATTGCAGTGGCCTTTTCATCAAGTAAGATCATCCCACTAAACACAAAGAGCTGTCTCTCCATTAGCACAGACAGTAGCCAGCTAGATCAGCTGGGCTCCTTGAGTATGATTGGACTGTCATATTGTTATGATTTGTTCAAGTTTAGAGCATTTAGCAGATACCCTTTGCACCTCTCTTTGTACCTGAATACTATAACCTGACTGCCCCTATCATTTAAGAGGGTACTATAGCTTTTCAAAGTTCAGCAGCGCACAATTGCAGGCAGGCAACTGGTTTCTGACAAGAGATCAATACTGTCCTTCCAAACGCTGGAGTCAAGCTGCTGGGTCTGTCAGAGGGATGTGTGCTGTAATTGGATCATGGATGCTGAGAGTCATCTGAGTTTCCCTTCAGCACTGTCACAGCTGTCAGATGTCATCCCTTTGTACAGCTGTCACTGCGGGAGAGTTGGGGCTCTTTTTCCGTTCTAACCCAATGCAAATGTCCACTTAGCAGATGAATATTGAAGATATTAGACACTTCTTTATGCCTTTATGCAAAGTAAAGATCTGTGTCATCTGCGAATTTCATGGAAATAAGTTGCAATTTATTCACTGTGAGAAAAGTGAAGTGAAGCCTGTAAAAATGAGAAATTATTTGGTTCAGGCTATTAAAAAAAGGAATATTTTACAGAATAAACAACAACATACATTTTGTTTCTTTGAGTTGAAAAGCAGTCTAGTATTTTGCAATATTTAAATGGTAGCCTTATGGTCTGTGGATATGGTCTGAGAATATTTATATATATTGTGCTATATAGATATTCTTAGAAAAGGGACAAATCTTGAACTTTGGTTCTTTTAAATTACTAAAATTTATTGGAAAAAATATAAGATATATAACTTGAGGAGGCACCATGTGATTTAAGAAGCCCTATTCTAGGCAGAAGCAAGAACCAGGTCAAGTGCACTCAAAAAAGTCTCCAAGGCAGGAAGACCAGGCTCAATGAAAATGCTTGAGTCGCAAATCTCTTTTTCTAAGTGTTTACAAAAGAGATGGAAAGACATGTGTATAGCTGGCAAAATAATTATATGACTGGTTCTGCTAATTTTGATCTGTTTGCTTTAAAGATCAATATTCAAATCAAGATACATTTTATACAGTATGTATGTGTGTCACACTATTTTACTCATACTTAGGCCTGTAATACTCCTTAAGAAATGATGAATGGTTAACATTTAGGCTTTCATAATGGAGTCAAGCCACATATATTAGCCACAAATAGGAAAAATGAAGAGATGTCTCCAAAATGGTCTTGGCAATTATATTCTTAATAAAGGAATTATGTAATACTGAGATAGATTCCTGTACTTCCCTTTACTGACTCCAGAAAATACAACCTTAACTGGTGACTTATTTTTATTTTTTACTCTTTCCTTGCTGCCTCTCTAAGCTGATGTCAGAATCATTTTTGGATGGCCGACAGGGTAATTTTTGCTCTGGGTGGCTGACTTCCTTTTTCTTGAGGTCCAGACCACACACTGCCTTCTCTGTCAAGCAGGCAGCCTGCCCTGGTCCCACTGACAGGGTAGCATGAACCTTATTTTCCAATATCTGACCTTAACGTCCTGTCATCTACCATGGGACTCACTGGGTCAGCCCCTCAAATATCCAAACTTTTTGCCTCCATCTGGCATTATGAGGTGACCTCACCTCATTTGTGGCAGCTCAAGTTTTTGAAGCCTAAAATTAGTGGCTGCCAAAATCAAAATAGACACTTGGTCCCTATTGCAAGGCAATGGGGGATGGGAGGCAGAAAGCCAGAACACTCAATGATTTTTCTTAAAAGGTGGTGTGTACTTGAAATGGTTGTTATATACATTTTTTAGGGTAAGAAATATTGCTTCATTTAGCATTTTTCCCATAACCTCCATGTAATGTTTTTAAACAAAAGCAGAAAATTGATCTTAGGAAAATTAAAATGTTTTGTTAGTATAAAATTAATCATTTAGAAGTCAAATCTTCATTGGCTACCATGATAATGGTAAAATGGACCCCTGTAGTTACTTGGTTAGAAATTATAAAAATAAATGGAAAAAATAACTTAGTTTTAAGATTATTCTTCTATAATTGCTATGAATTTTATAGGCAACTGCAGTGAGTTGAGTATACATCTTTTTTATTTTTTGAAATATGGTTTATGGTTAATTACATCAGAGAACCAAAAAGAGTCATTTCTTCATTTGCATTAGTAGGGGTATCACATGACCATATGGGAGTAGAAGGTAGATTAAAGGTTGGTTAAGCATCAAACGCCGTTCAGTATGTAAATTTAAAGCAACGATGTGGTGTAGAAGATGGCTTACTTGCTATTTCTCTGATATACTAAGTAAAATTAAAAATTCACAACTCTGGTTTATGGGGTTTTAAATGAATCTGATTTCTCTTTGGGGCATGGCAAATAAGTGTTTTTTGATGTATTATTTTATATATATATATATATATATATATATAAAGACCATCGTTATGGCTCATTTAATTTTGCGAGTGAATGATCTAAGATTAACTACAGACTAGTCGGTGCAGTTTAAAAGCTGAAAGCAATTTCCAGCCATGGATGGTAATGCCACATTCAGTCCTCTACCGGATGACTCTAAATGACTGAGCTGCGAGGTCTTTGTATATGACCACAGGGCCAGATAAAGCCATAGGAACACAGTAAGAGCACAAAGATAGTTCCAATTTATTTGGTGCCATCACCTTAATGAGATTAATCCAGACATGTTCATGTGCCTAATTGGCGATTTTGTTTTAACTGATAATGAAGGATTAAAACTTCAGGCAACAGGCTGCTTGTTGGAAAGGAGGTTGGAGAAGGAAATGTTTTTTTATTACTACTATTATAAAAAGGATACAATATCCCACTCCAAAATTTTACAGTGTTTCTTTAAAAAACATGAATGTATTGAAATGTGTACCCTATAGTGTTCCTGCTATTTTATGAGGAAGTGTGATTTTATGACCAGTCCTACATGCTGTTTTTATTTACTACAGACCCTTCCAGACAAGACCGTGTAGGACTGGTATTTCTGAGAGAACACAGCTCAAGTTGAAAAGCACTGACCACTCAGCTACTGTGTAATTAAGAGGATGCTACATATATTTAAAATTATCTTTTACAGACATACTGCTTTCCCCACTTAATCCCACAGCATCCCAGTAAAGTCAAAGCTTTTTTGGGGAACTTCACCCATGCTCTCTCCCCTCAAAGTGAGTGCAGTTGTAGCCATTTTAAAGGCCACCACTATTAAGCAGCATGCTGCCAAAACACAAACGCTCAGCCTAAGTCATTAAAATTTAATTATAAGAGGGCAGCTGAGCCCAGTTGGAGTTTTGAATGTGAAAAATCTTGTTTAAAAAAAAAAAAAACAACTAATGAAAACAAAACCACCCAACCAAGCCCATCAGCATCTGTCTCTACTGGTCCAGTGAAGTATACTTAAATAAAATTGCCCATTTGATCAGCATTCAGTATGATGCCACATTATCACAGTGAAACATATTTTGGTCGTCATTCAGTGATTACCAACAAAGAGCAGGCCGTGTTTTATCTTGCCATTGTTGGTAGGACACTGCATAGCATGTGCCTGGTACATCCTAAACTCTTAAAACCCAGAAACTGGACCGTCCAGCACCAGCCAAAGCAGTAGTTTCCAGGATTTCGTTTTCCCCATAGAAACCCTGGCCCGTGTGAAGGTATCTTTCTGAGTAGGGGAAAATCCTGCAGCAGGAGAATTTGATCTTTCAGGTTCTATTAGGAATCGCTTGAAGAGGACTCTGTGGTGTTAAGATGCTGCCTTCCCAGAGAATGAAGACAGAAGTATATTTTAATTTCTTGTCAGATTGAACTTTAAGACATCCTGACTGCTTTCTCTAAATTTAAACATCACAGCCAAAATGGCAACGTGCTTTGTTCAGTTCCAGTTGTGTGGAGTTTCATTGGTTCAGAGGAAAGCGGAGGCTCGCATGGGGTGCAGGGCACTGGAATCTCGCTCTCACTGCAGCATGTCAAGCCATTATATCTGGGACCAGAATGTCACTGTGGTCTCAATGGTTCGTCAGCTGAAGGATATGGTTAACAAATGTAAAACCAAACTTCAGAGGAGCTGGTTTTCTGTGCTAAGTGATCTGTATTCCCTCTGAATTTACTTTCCCCTAACCCCGTGAAATTAACAGTACTTTCTGACATTCGACCCCGTGACCTCACACATAATAAGAATTTAAAAAGCACCATGCATGAGTGTGTCTCCGTAATGCAAAACTGGAAAAAATGACCATGTCACGGTTTTATTATACAAAACCTTCTCAATCTCCATTGCATGCTTCATATATGAGCACTCAGTTTAAAGTTATTATAAAGAAAAACACAATTTTGAGAGTAATAATTCACTGTTCATGACTTTTATAGACAATAAATTGTAGCAAGTACATATTGCTACCAAAAAGCTTTGTACTCTATTAATGCAGATATTTACCAAGATAACTGTTAAAAATAGTATGCTGGAAGACTCTGATGCTTCAAAAGAAGGGGCTTCCAGGGAGCCGGTTGCCAAGGGTGCAAGCTCATGCACAATGTGCAGGTCTCAGGGTTTAAGAGGCAGAAGCAGGAAAGTGTTACGTGGAAATGATTTTGTGTTATCAGGCTCAGGGGATGACAGCATACAAGAGTAAGAACAAGGTGCTATGTGGCTTTTTCTTCACTGTGAAGTAGAGATTGGCAGCTGGAAGTAAGGCTTACAGACAGACCTGCACACAGGACCTCTTCACCCAGGACTCATAATCACTACTCAAAGGAAAACGCATTTACCAGGGAAAAGCGGCTGTAGCCATCAGAAGTGTGCTTAAAACACCACTTAAATATCACTTTATACGCTATTACCTGCAAACTGTGGCTTCGTATTAAATTATACTTGCATAGGCTTTTGCTTCGGTGCTGATAATGCTTTTGAGGTTGCATTGGTGAAGAAGAATTTAGGCTGCTTTGCAAGAGACGTGACCAGAATATGCGACACAGCTGACAGTGACAGGGTGAAAAATTGCAGAACTGTACTTTCTTTCCTCATATAGACTGTAATTTTAATTGTCATTGTGGCCCTTCTGTTTTAATTATGGGATTTCTTTGATATATACCAGGACATCATATTGAATGAAAATATGGTGCTATAATAGTCTCTTTATAATTAATGGCCGCGTGTAGATCTTGGTGCATAAAAGAGAAGGAATAAATGAACAATTTATTTAACTAGATTTTGGATTTCTTTCTGTCTTCCAGAGAATATAAAATGATCCCAGGGCTTCTGAGAGTGTTTGATGTAAGAGCTGTACAGAATATGGAATAAAAAGAATTTAAGCCAGATTGCCAAACACAGTCTATTTAAAAAAATCTTCTACCTACAACCAGTAATATTTGCCTATTTATTACATTATTTTTAAACATTTTCTCTTGAACAGAAGACTGTAATTGTTCTATAAATACATTTTAAGTGTAATGTTTTTCAACAGATTGTAGTTACAATAGAGCTTATTTTTGTGCATATCAAAAGGGTCCGGGAAACAGACTTTTGACTTCTGACTATTTACTTACATCAAACTGGAAAATAATTCTTTAAAGTTTTGCTTTCAAAATACTGTGGATCCAGGCAGCAGGTCTTTCCCCTGAAGGAAAAATAAATTCCTCAGTTACTAACCCTAAACAGACGCTCTCTTTCAACAAATCCAAAATAACTAGCCTATTCAAATGTATTTAAAGTCCCTGAAAACTGTGAAGAGAAACCAGAAAACCCTGAGCCAGGCTAGGGCTTAACACTGCTCTCCAACTATCAAATAACCGGCTTACCATATAGACTACTGTAGGATAAGCATGCTGGGCTCATATACATTTCAAGAGAGCCAGGCCTCTATGGATTTCTGGAAAGCAGACCTATTTGTCCGGGGTCTGTCACTGTGAAGCAGGAAAATGCCCTCTGACAAGCTACTGCTGATTTTATTGTGGCACAGAGTCCTGTGCATGCGTCCTGCTCGGTGGATGCCATTCAATTGCAGAGCAGGATGAAATTGGATCGGCAGAGACAGGGACTACCCTGGGGTCAGCTGTGACCATGCCACTTCCATGTGATGTCTAGTTGGGGTGATGGTGTGTAAATAAACGTAGAGAATTGCAAATCTTGTCATGGCCACGCAGAGCGGCTCAAGCATTTAAAGATGGTTGCCCGCAAACCTCACTGGAAGGTGCTCGCTGTGTGGTGGCTGGGGAAACACTGCACTCCTTGGCCGCTCTTGCTCCTGACCTCAGAGAGCACTGACCCAGCACTGTGTTGCTGAAGGGATTAATCACTAAATTTTCTTTTTTTTTTAATCATGGTGAAAACCCAGGAAACAAACTAATCATATTTGAATAGTGTGCTTTTAAAGCTGCTATGCTGACTCTGGACTTTGCATTTGTATTATGATTTTTTGATTTATTTGGTTTTGTTTTGTTTTGTTTTAAATGAGATGAAGCATCTCAGTGTCCTACTGTTTACTGAATTTGGCACACTAATGTCCTATGAATTCTTGTCATTGTTATGAACTTTTCTAATGTTAGGAAATAAAATATTATAGAATTCACATTTTCTGCTTATGAACTAAATTTATTTAAATACTACTTACAGTACTCATTAAAATACACTTAGCTTTTCTTACCTACAACCAATCAGATGTATTTTCAACCACTTTTGCATTTACACATAGCTGTTTCTCGGTTACTTTTCCCACATGACAATTACCTTTCATTACAAATTTATAAAATCATTTACATTTTAGCAGTTTAAATGTTTCTGCTGACATTTTGTAACTATTACCCTCTTCTAGAATGGCATATGTTCAGGCAGTTAATAAAAAATTAAATGGAATAGCAGCAGCCAAGGTGAAGCTTTGCATCAGGGCTCTCTCCACATCTCTGAAAATACCATCTTTGTGTTGCAAACTGTAAAGTGAGGTTAGGGCTGTGCCAATATGTGTATTTGTCACAGCTGTCACAGAGACCACGAACTAGCCAATCACATAGCCCTTAATTAGACACTTATATTTTGCTTTTTAGAAATTGTCCTCATGTAAAATGGTATCTAAGATTCAAGAAAGGTTCTGAGAGCTAAGAGGGCAAAAAATGCCAGCAGACTAAAAAAAAAAAAGCACTTTAGTTTCTCTGAAGATTTATTAACTGCTGCACAATTTGTTTAATATAAAAATATACATAATGTGAAAGATATTTATAAGCTTTAACAGGAGAGAAATGTAGTGCCTGGATTATTGAATTGGGGATAGACTCAATTAAATATTCCTAGGATATTAGACGTTCTCATATAGATTTTGAAATCATAAATTAAAAAATCCAGAAGACGGTCATTCAAATGGTATGGCTATTAAATTTCTTCATTCACAATGTGATACTGTCTTCTTTTGAAATACCATTTACATTATTTACCACTGAAGATAAATTATATAGATTTTATTAAAAACAATTCTGCTTTAATATTTTAATTTACAGAAGTATTTCTATATCACATGTCTATATTTTTAAAAGAAAAAATACAGCCTTTCTCATCTTTCATAATAAATTGCTATATTTAAAACTGTTATTTTAACATATATAACTATATAACATATGTAATGTACATATATATATATAATTATTGTAAATAATAAAGCAGACAAAAACATATTAGCCAAGTATTGTGTGGGCAGTGAGTTTTTAAAAATAACTAAAAATTTTTATGAAATACATACAAATCTGCCCTCTCTGACTTTTTTTGATTCTAGCAAAAAAATAGATATTACATTTACCTTCTAAATAACCAATTATCAAATTTATACATGAATTTTTACCAGTAATATTACATATGAATAAAAATATGATGTATCCTTATTATCTTGCATTAAATAAAAGTAAGTCAGCATAATTGTGTTTTTGAAAGATTAGTATAAACTTTTTCTTTTATCTCACTCTTGAGACAGTAAAGGGTTTAAACTAATTACAACTTGAATAGCTATGTTTCTGATTTCTGAACTGAACGGTGGGAAGTTCTAAAATTTCCAGTATATGAAAGCTAAAATCACCATGATTAGTTTTTAAGAAATCAATAGCAAATTCTAAGATGGAAGAATTTTTTTAATTAATGTCATCAACAGTAGAAAATTCATGCATTTTATAAGAAAAATAAAAAAATCTTATTTGGGGCCTGCTTGCATAGTTCATCCCATTTTAAATCTTTATTCAAGAGGCACGTCATAGAAGTTTTAACAGTCATTGTAGATTAACCTTGCCTGTGCGTTAGAAGGCCAGTCATCTGATGAATTTACATGCAGCTGGATGAAAATGCTATTTGGAGAGAGATTGAGAGTTTATTTGATTAAATCCCTTTCTCTACTACCTTGACCTCTTTCTTGTGAAATAATCAGAACTGTTTAGCAAGAATATTTGGGCATTAATAATGAATTGCTTTTGAGCTGGCTTCTTCTGCACTATACAACAAGCCTGTTGTTGTCTCTGCTCTTACCATTTAGTTTTTTTTTTAAAGAGTGCTTTATTAATGAATACTAAGATTAAAAACTACAAGAAGCACATCTTTGAGTTTTGCTTTGTGGTGGTAAGTCATTTCTGTATCCTCACTACTAATTTCTCTTCTTTCATCTTCTTTTCCTGAATCCCCTGTCATAAATCTGTCTGTAGATGAGGTGTGTTCTTATGGCTACACACTTCAGGGCGATTGTATGAAAATGATACAGTTGTGCTCAACTTTTCAAGGAATTTTTTGTGTTACCAGAACTTCATAATCTTAAATAAGTGTCCCATTTCTTGATTCCAGTGTGCATGGTGGTGATGTTGGTAATAGTAGTGGGGGTGATGTGTGTTTAAGTCTTTTTTATACTTTTCTTCCAGTTGAAGCCAGGTTTCTCACTAGTTGTTACACACTTTAAAGCAATTTCGAGATCTTTTTGCTTATATGTCATCTTATATTTTCACATTTGAGGAAATAAAGATAATACATTTGGAAATTAGATGAGTCCCCAGCCTCATATGCTTGCTACACAAAGCATTCAGTTGATTCCAAGCTTCTGAGGAAGCAAAGAGGAATGACTACTGTTGCCACGCACATAAAATACATTTGAAAACGCAAAGTTTTTTCATGAATTAATTACTAGACGGTTGAAATAGAAGCTCTGTATCCTAAAAGTTGAGAGTCATAATTTGTTCTCCACATCCCTGAGGTGTTATCTGATGAAGCCTACCTCTTTCCACAAGGAACACTGCATAGTGTTTAGAAACTAAATAACTTTCAGTGAAGTATGGGAGCAGGAAATCCTTCAGAGTACAGTGCTATCATTCCTGGCATATTTAGTGTACTTAAGAGTCGAGCCTTTTATTAGAGAGCAGATTTCCTGTATACCTACACTACTATACTGTTACCCATTAACATATCTTGTCTTCATACTAAATTATGCTTCATTATAATTTGTTTCATAATAACATGCACTTCACTGTAATATGTAAAATGCTCGGCTTTCATGAACAACTCTATGAAAAAGCCATACAGTAGCTCATTTGCATTTAGCAATTATATTACATTACAATATATTAAGCTGAAGAAAGTCTAATCTAACATCATAATTTAAAATAATAATTTCCAGTGCTTTACAAGTAGGATACAAGTCAGGTTACAATACATATTGAGTTCTTTCTCTGGTGGATAAAACAGAATTGGTTCATTTTCTTTTACTTCAAAAGTACCCAAGAAAGATTTAATTCTTTAATACCGAGAATAATATTATACTGAGAGAGAAAGCTCATTTGCATTGTTCACAGGTAGGCAAAATTTATATTTCTTCGTCATAATCTGTCCTATTTGGGGGGCAAATTTCCTACTTATGTATTATATGTAAAGTGTATCAGACAATATTTTAGATAAATGAGAAATTATATTGTAAAGTTTACATATCCCATTTTAAGTGCTTAAAACTCATACTAGCTATCAGATTTTTGCATTATTTTGAGACCTATGATCTTATAAAGAAATAATTACAAGGCAAATATCATGAATTAGATTTGTGACTAGGGTTTTGAAATATAGAAATGTATGTATAATGAGTTATGAAGTGGAGCTGTAGAGATGAAATTTGAGTGTATGTTGCTTTTGCAGGTAATCTGAGTTCAGTTCCCAGCACCCACATTGGGAGGTTCACAGTAGCCTTTCACTCTAGCTCCAGGGGCTCTGAAACCCTCTTTTGGCTTCTATGGGTTCCTGCATTCATGTGCACAAAAGCACGTCCATACATATATACACACAAAATAAAATAAATATTTCAAAACGAGAATAATTTAAAATCACTTAATATATTTCTGAGGAAGAGCATGCAGCTGATCATAAAATACACACCAAGCCACACAATCTTCTTGCCTTGTGATTATTCTCTAAACCCTGTTGAGGAAGATATTTTTTGTATGAGCTATGATATAAGAATAAAATTAGAGGCATAAAATAATTAACATCAAAGCACTTATTACTTAGCAGAAGGTAAGAATGTGTTTCCTGTAGAAAGCTTAATTTGAGAAGAGGCTGAATTTTAATTATATTCTGTGATGGCTTTTTTTTTTCTTTTTTATGTCAACTTGACACTGACTAGAGTCATTTGGAAGAAGAAACCTCAAATGAGAAAATGTCCTACCATATCTGTATGTGGTAAAGCTTCTGGTATGTGTTCTTGGTTGATAACAGTGAGGCCCCAGCTCATTGTGAGTGGCACTATCCCAGGACAAGTGGTCTTGGGCGGTGAAGAGCAGGATTCCCATGCCTTGACCAAGCCCATAAGCATAAGTGCATCCCACCATGTTCTGTGAATCCGTTCCTGCTTCCAGGTTCCTGCCTTGAGTTCAAGCCCTGACTTTCTTGGTTTTATAAGTGAAATAAACTTTCCTTCAGAAGTGGCATTTGGACAAGGTGTTTGATCACAGCAATAGATCTCTAAGACATCATCTTTTTGAATAATTTCTACACTGAAATAATTGGCATTCTGGTTGTATTGGGCCATATTGAAAGAAACAGTTAATTTTGCCTAAGGTATAACAGAAGCCCATGAAAACAAGATTTGAACAGGTTCATAATAAGTAGGAGAGGGAATTTAGGAGAGGCATATTGAGAAGCATGGGGAAAACAGGAGAATATTTATATTTCTTTATCCTAGAAGGATGTTTGCATTGTAGCTGAATAAAGGGTGGTGGGGTGCTATCATGAATGTAGATGAACAGAGACAGTGGGTAGCAGGTTGGTCTACTAAGAAGTGGATGACAATCTTGTTCTCTACATCCACTTTTCTTCTTCCTCCTCTCTTCCCTTGTTCTTCCCCTTGCAAGGTGAGCCTTCAGTAAATTTCAGTACCTTCACTTTGCTTTGCATGACTATCACAAGTTTCTACAGTAAACTATTTCTTTCAGAGAGCCATCCTAAGCTACTAATGTTCATAACATTAAACAAGAGAAGGTGCTATATCTTCTCTATGTAATATGAATAAATATTAAAGGTTTTGTCCAACTTTGTCATTTTAAATGAAACAATGTCTTCTCTTGAGTTCAACTTATATGCTTCTCCTAAGAAAAGCTTTGTCTTACTTAGATTCTGTAATCAAGATATATGTACCAAAATTTTAAATATAACTTAGTGATATTCTTAAAACCATCCTTTATGTTTATATCAAAGATTTCTTTTTATTAATTTAAAGATCTGCCATTTTATTAATTCAAATATCTCTGAGGCATAACTTAAATGTGGTGGTAGATAAGCGATGACTCAGATCACATCATTTTGGAATAGTGCATATTTTACATGTTTGCAGTTTATATTGCTCATTATTTCTTTCTTGCATTATCACTGCTATAAGAGTAAAATGCCGGGAGTATACAGCTTAGAAACAATTAAATAATAAGTTATTAATAAGGTCTAAGATATCTTTTACTCATCTACTTAAATGCTTAGTGGAATTTCAGATATAGAGACACCATGAAGTTGATATAGCATGGCCAAATTTTGCTTTATCTAAAAATTTGGGGTGTTTAAGAGATGACTCAGCAGTTAAGAACACAGTCTGCTTTTCCAGAGTACCTGGTTTCAATTCCTAGCACCCATATAGCAACTCATAATCTATTTCCATGAGATCTGATGCCCCTTTTTGACACCCAAAGGTGCAATGCATTCACATGCCTATAGACAAGGACATGTAATACAAAGATATGTAACATAAATAAGACAATTTTTTTTAAGATTTAAAAATTGATTATTTTAAATATCTGTTTCTCTAAAATTAATATATATTTTAAACTCTATTGTCTTTACACAATGGCTTTTCTAATATTTCATAGCAAAGCTTTTACATCACTTATGCAAATTTCTCCAACTAAATTTGAGTGTCCAAATATAATTCTTTATGACTTACTTTGTGAAATTATCTAGACAGCATAGTTGGTAACCATTCAGAAGAGAGATTTGAAGACACCAGAGGTCAGGTGCACATTCTCAAACTACATTTGCTTATATGTAAATGGGAGTATACAAGTGTCTGTGTGTGTATATTATATATATATATATATATATGTATATAAGCTCATTGCTGTCAAATCTATTTGTTTTTCATTGTGCAGAACAAAATGTGACATCTGGTCTCTAGTGTTCCCTTCAATATCTTTTTTGATAATGCAAACTTACATTGAAAAAGGGACAAAGTCTTTAGTCTGTGATCCTTCTGATGTGACATACGTTTCATTTTTTCTGCACAATATTTAAAATTCCTTCTTGCTACTTCATTGTAAGCCTTGTAGTTACCCCATTAAGTTTCTCTGGTGTGTTCAGGATAGCAACTATCCTGAGCAATATGATAAGATGGTATCTACAGATCACAGACACAGGTTAGTTATGCGATCTGGCCAAGAAGAGGGGACTAGGCAAAAATGAAGACTCCAACACCACTTGGGAGATGATAGGATGGAGGTGCTATTAATAGAATTAGAAACAGGCAATGAATAACAAAATAAAGTTGAGTTTGCTTTTAACTTAGAACTCAATGATTGCTTCATGAGAATAGTTTGTCACAATTATAGAAAGAGACCCACATTTTAGGAAAGAAAATATGGACAGGTATTAGGTGTCTAGGGGCTACATGACAATAGAGATTTGATGGTAAAGGGGAACTCCTAGATAAAGTGATGTGGCAAGAAAAGAAATGAAGTCATTTTTAAGGCAGGGAAATCATGCTCAGGTTTTATGACTCTGGAAATAAAGAGTAAATTTAAATGGAAAAACAATGTTTTCTTTAGTAGAGAAATACTGAAGTCAAGAAAAAAATATTATGATATGATCACACTGGAGGAACCAAAGCAGATCAATGTCATCTCCTACCTGAGACAGCCGTCACACAGTCATAGACTGAGGCTGTAACTATTTTCTTGATAACTGAGCTTTACAAGAATTACAAATGGAGGAAATAATAAAATCACAAAAATTTTAAAAGGCCATGAGAAGTCCTGAGGATCTTACTACAGGTTAGAACAATCCTTTTAGGTTTATATAATCAGCATATGCTGCTGAAGTAGGTTATAGTTTCTCAGAGGTCCCTTCATGATTTCTAGATATTTGTAAACTAAGAGTTCTTTTAAAAATTAAATTTCACATATTGTGTCCTGATTAGTGTCTGGAACTATTCTATGTCAACTTCTTAATTGTTCTTGCAGTAAGTTAGGGTCCGTGTAGCTCCAAGGCTGATCTCCTTACAAGTGCTTATCAAACACTGTGACCTCTTTTGTGCCTTCAAGACTCTACACTGAGCATCTTCTTCTGCCATATAAATTAGACCATTTTAGTCGTTCATCATCAGTGAAGGGAAACATTCAAACCTTTACAAAACAAAACTGATTAATTTGAGAACTTTCAGATCAAGATAAGAATGTTTTCTTATAACAATGGTTGCTTAACTTACTGTCCCTTCATATTCCTGCTGATTTTATTTGTATATTTTTTTGTGATGCTAAAAATCAAAACAAATGATTTTTACAGTTTTTGAAATATTTCTATTTCTGGTTCATATATTTAAATGAAAATAATTTTATTTGGATGGATTGCTTATTCTGTCAGTTTCTACAGTCCAATGCTTGCACTTTTGCTCATACGGTACCATGAGGATACCACAGAAAGGGAAGGAATCAAGAAAAATATTTGTAAAAGACCTCGAGAAAATTATGAAAGTATTTTTCTATGATTTAAATTTTTATTCATGATGCTTTTAACATTATAGCATAAGCATAAGTGGTTTTCTGATTATTTCCCCCACTTTATGTGAATGCCTATGTAAACTAAACAGAGAATCGATTTTGAAACACATTCTTTTTGCCAAATCAAGGAAAATACACATTTATTTATATATTTATTTATACATTTTTATTGATATTTATTGAACTGTACATATTTTTCTTCTCCCCTCCTTGCCTCTCCTCTCCCTTCAACCCTCTCCCAAGGTCCCCATGATCCCAATTTACTCAGGAGATCTTGTCTTTTTCTATTTTCTACCTTCTATGTAGATCAGATCTATGTAAGTCTCTCTTAGTGTCCTCATTGTTGTCTAAGTTCTCTGGGATTGTGGTTTGTAGGCTGGCTTTCTTTGCTTTATGTTTAAAAACCATCTATGTGTGAGTACATATGATAATTGTCTTTCTATGTATGGGTTACCTCACTCAAAATAATGTTTACTAGCTCCATCCATTTTCCTGCAAAATTCAAGATATTGTTAGAAAATGCACATTTATTTATAGAACATAATACTGTCATTTTTCATATATTATTATTCATTTATGGCCACCAATTATATCTGTCAGTTACTGAAATTTTTGATAAAATTTGGAAATGGGAAAATTGTGTTCCTTTGAGACTTTCTATAACAAAAATACTCTAAGAATATAAATGTCATTGCACACTACAAATATTAACATTCATTCATATGATATGAATCACAAAATCATTGAAACTAGCTTTGAGATATTGGCAACACTATATATAGCTGTCTACTTGTTGTGTTAATAAAATAGTTTATATTGAGTATTCAGTCCTTTTTCTTCATTAATGTAAGTTTATATATTAATGAAATGTAGAGAACTACATTGGGTCCTGACATGATTATGGGGTGTGGAAGGAAATTTACAATCTATTGTAATGTAATAGACAGATCAAAATCCAGATATCTTTCTCTTGTCATGGGTTTTACCTCAGGCTACATTTACGTTACCTGTCTGTCAGAGGAAATTTCATGAACAGATTTATTAATTTTTTTAAAAACTTCTATGCTAGGAGAGACTCTATACTGGTTATCTAAATATTCTGAACATCTTACAAAAAATGACCATTTTAGTGAGTTTTTTGTGTTTCTTTCCTCTGAAGAAGATGAGCAACAAAACAAAAATCCATCTCTCTATTCACTTCCATCAAAAAACTCAAATTGTTTCTCCAATAAGATTCCACAAAAGAGAGCTAATTTTTCATTTGCAAGTGGTTATCAATTAGAAAGAGCTTCTGGATTAGGGGCGAAAACAAAACACGTGTCTATTTCTTCTCTCTGCACTGGAACCCCATCTGATTTAGAGACGGAAAATCTTAGAGGCTTTAAGAGAAGGGAAACTATAATCAAAACATATTACACACAAAAAAATCTGTTTTAATAAAAGGAAAATAATTGTTAAAAAGTAAACCTCAAATAACTATGCTCAGAAACTTTTTAGGTTGTTTCTAGAATAAAAATGCATTGAAGAATTACTGACTATTAATTTTATAAACATTAATTTAAAGTGAATTTTTGTAATACTAATAAAATAATGATTCCTTATGTATTTGTGATTAATTCTGAATAAGATCATAAGAATAGTTCAATCATTCACTTTCTTTCACATCTTTTTATCTATATTTCTTCTCAGTATTTATGATGAATGCTTCTTTTTAGACAGAACCTTCCTAAAATTCAGATTCTAAATTTCATTCAGGAGAGATGATGTTTGTTATGAGTTTCTTTCTTTTTTTTAATAATAAACTTTAAAGTTACATTTTCTCTCCTTATCCCAGGCCCTCCTGCTTCCCCACCACCCTTCCTGTGGGAAGCCCAAGGCCCTCCCCGCTCCATCCCAGCCTAAAAAGATGTGCATCCATATAGAGTAGTTTCCCAAAAGCCAATACTTGCAGAAGAGATTTGTCCCTGTGCCACTGTCATTGGTTTCTCAGTCAGCTCCCATTGGCAGCCACATTCAGAAATTCCCGTTTGGTCACATGCTCCTTCAGTCCAAGTCCAGCTGGATTTGATGAGGTCCCAATAGATCAGGCACACTGTCTCAGTTGATGGGCCAGTACATCGGGGTCCTGACTTCCTTGCTCATCCTCTCCCCTCTTCTGCTCTTCGACTGGACCTTGGGAGCTCAGTCCCTTGCTCTGATGTGAATGTGGGACTCTGACTCTATCTCCATTCATCAGGCAAAATTTCTATGGTGATTATCAAGATATTCATCAATGTGGCTATGGGACAAGGCTAGTTCAGGCACCCTCCTCTCTGCTGCCCAAATACCCAACAGGGGACATCCCTGTGGACACCTGGAGTCCCCTCTAGAGACAAGTCTCTTAGCAATCCTAAAGTGACTCATTTACTGATATCTTATTCCCTTCTCAAAAAATCACCCTTCCTCCATCTCCACCCTCCCACTCCCGCATGCTCTCCTCATTTCTTCCCTTCTCCCTCCCCCTCTCCCTTTTGCGCACCCCCATCCCACCTCTACCTCCCCTCCATCCCCACTCCC
>JAQHUG010000108.1:5423557-5457687 GCA_028555095.1 Dicrostonyx torquatus
GATCCTTCCATTTTCTGGTATCCTCTTCAATTTCTTTCTTCAAAGACTTAAAGTTCTTGTCAAATAGCTCTTTTTCTTCCTTGGTTAGTGTTACCCCAAGATACTTTATGCTATTTGAGGTTATCGTGAAAGGTGATATTTCCCCTATTTTCCCTCGCTGCTTCTTTATCCTTTGTGTATAGGATGGCTACGGTGAGTCCCAGTTTCTAGACCATATTCACTGCTAACAATCTACAAACCGCCAGTTTCCAGAGTTAAACATTTGTTCTTTTAGGACAATATTGCTTTGTTCAAAGCTTATTGCTACAAGTAGTAGCTGTGGATGATTTTAATAAAACTCTAAGAAATAAATTTTATGAACTGAATTTTTTTATTCATTCATTTATTTTATAACTGGCACCCACCTCACCCCCCTCCCAGTCCCTCTTCTTCATTGCCCCTCCCAGTCTACTCCCAAGCTTCTCCTCTTCAATCTCAATCCAGGAAAGGGCAGGTCTCCTCTGAGTATCAAGCAAATATGGCATGTCAAGTTACAGTACGACTAAGCACCTTCCCATGTATTAAGGCATGACAAGATGACCCAGTGTGAGGAAGAGGGTCTCAAATGCCAATACAAGTGTCAGAGACAGCTCCTGTTCACACTTTTAGAAGTACCACAAGAGGGCCAAGCTACATACCTGTAACATATATGCAGAGTGCCTAGATCAGTTTCACTCAGGCTCCTTGGTAGTTGGTTCAGCCTCTGTGAGTCCCTGTGAGGCCAGGATGGTTGATTTTGTGAGTTTTCTTGTAGAGTACTTGGCCCATTGCATCCTACACTCCTTTCTCTTCCTGCTCCTGAGGATTTCCAAACTCAGCCTAATAATTGGCTTTGGGTCTCTACATCTGCCTTCATCAGTTGCTGGATGTCAATGTCTTTGATGTCCATTGGGCCAGTTATCAGTCTGGTCATGGGAGACAGCCAGTTCAGGCTACTTATCCACTATTACTAGCATAGGAGTCTAAGCTGGGATTTTCCCATAGACCCCTGGGAGATTACCCTTTACCAGGCTTCTTCCTGACTCCAGAATATTCTCCCCTCAAATGTAGTCCCCCTCAGCACTCTCTCCCTGTGTCCCACTCCAATCTGATGGCTCAAATTCCCATCTCCTCCTGCCCTCAGTTCATTCACAAAATCTCGTCTATTTCCCCTTCCCTGGGAGATCCGGGTGCTCCCTTCCCACCATGAACTCTTCTTATTACCTCTTCTCTCTCTGGGTCTGTGGATTGTAGCATGGTTATCCTTCATTTTGCAGCTAATATACACTTATGAGTGAGTACATACCATTTTGTCTTTATCGGTCTGGGTTCTCAGGATGATTTTTTTTTCTAATTCCATCCATTTGCTTTCACATTTTCTGGTGTTTTTGTTTTAAATAGTTGAGTAATAGCGTATTGCGTAAAAGCACCACATTTTCCTCATCCATTCCTTGGTAGAGAGGGACATCTAGGTTCTGGCTATTACAAATAAAGCTGCACTGTTATGAACATAATTGAGCAAGTATTTATGTTTTATAGTTAGTATGTTGCATGTCTGGGTAATGTATACCATATTTCTTAACTTCTTTTATACCATCTTTCATTGTCATGAGGAACAAAACCAGTGGAACACATGAAGTAATGACAATAGAACCATAGAATCTGTTTCATTCATACAGTATGAAAAAGTTACTGTGTTTTATTAATGTCTTACTTTATACTTGTGAAATCTGATGTAGGTAAGATTGACTCTCTTTGATACAAGCTAAGAAACCATTGTTTTCTGTGTATACTGAATTGTGTATACTGATTTACAATGTACAGACATGGTATTTTTCTACCTAGAAATAAATTAGGCTTTTTGTTATTATAGAGAAAGGCTATCACTGTGTAACTATAGCTGGCCTTGAACTCACAGAGCTCCTACCTGACTCTGCCTCCTGAGTGCTAGGGCTAAAGGTATATGTGGTTTTTTTTTTAAATATCTAGGGCGGGGGGGGGAAGGCCGGTCACACAAGGGGCCACAGCAGATCATTGGAGGCCTCAGTTGGGTAGCAGTGGGTGAACCTAAGTCTGGGGCAGGAGCACAGAGGTGGGGGACCATGACAGGTGAGAGACAGACAGATGCACTGTGCAAAGAGAGTTCAGGTATAGAGTGTATTTAGAGGGTTTTTGGAAGGTAAAGGGGGAAGGGTACAAAGGGAAAGCGAGAGAGGGAAGGAAAGGGGGGGAGACAGAGACAGAAAGAAAGGAAAAGAGGGTGCAGAGAGGCAGCAGCCACCTCCTCAGAAGAGGGACAAAAAAAAAAAGAGAGAGAGAGAGAGAGTGCTGGGAGGTTGGGAGTGGGCAGGACTTGTCTCTTAGAGGACAGCTACCCAGCTGTCAGGCCAGGCCAGTAGATCATAACAGTATGCCACTACACTTTGCAATGAATTAGCTTTTACAAGGTACATAGAAGTCTACTTCTACTGCTGCATGGGCTATACTTTCTTTAAAAAAAAAAATCCGTTCAGTTTTAGACTTCTATGGAACACTAAGTGAGGGAAAGATAGCATTCTTCATAATGACACACACAGAGCACTGCTGGCCACACTACAGTTTATGAAAGTTTCTTCTGTAGTGAGCAATCTGAAGAGAAAGATCAGGTACATATGATTTGCAAAGTACTGAAATTTAAATGTTGACCTATGCCTAGTTATTAAGCACTGCTTTGAATATTTCATCGCCAACAGAACTATGCTTGTCTTTTAAAACAATATAATATTTGCCTTTTAAGTACATCAGAAAGAGATACTAGTGCACTTTTAAGGATACATGCTTTCGACCTTTGGAGTGTGTTTTGAGTATTAACCAATTTGAACAGGTATAAATAATAGGGTTTATCTGGACTATTCTTCCATTGTCACCTAGAGGCAATAAGTTTATTGACAATATGTGGAATTTTATTAGCAATTAGCCTATGTTTATAAAATGAAGTTCCTGCCTATATACTTGGTGCTTCCACTTAGAGACTAGAAAAATAGATAAATGAAAAGAATACAATTACAAAGTGAATGATTTCTACTTAATATTTTCTAAATATTTCTTTAAACTATAAAGGTCCAAATCTAAATGTAGCTATTTGATCCAAAACAACTAAACTATTTGCATACCTTTTTGGAGTATTTGAATTGTGTATTAAATTCAGATTAGCTACATGTTAATAATGTGAATGATTATTAGGCAATACATCAGTTAGACATAGGATAGGACAGATGTTGAACCAACTTCACACTCTAGTCTGGTTTCTTTTTGAATAGTATGTGTACATTCCAAACAAATCCAAAAATTATATTCCAATGACATATGCACTAAGCAAGAGAAAATTGATGACATGTAAACTAAAGGAGAGAAAATGTTTTTCTTGTCAAATATTATATATGATTAATTTCTGGGACTAGTCCAAAAACAGAATGACAGGATCAATCATTTATTTCTACCATGTTTGTGCTCATTTCATATAAAGAAAATTATTCAAATAACTGCCATTTATGATTTTTGAAATGAGTTTTTTTGCTTTTTTTTAAACCACCGTCTTACCCACCCCTGTCTTCCTTTTTACATTTCATTCCCCCAGTTCCGCTGTCTGGCTGATGATCATCTCTGTGATATATGTTAGGGATTTTCACTTGAAGGACCATGTATCTTTAAATGTCTTCTTTTTATTCATCCTACTTCTCACACATGTAATTTCCCCTTTAATTTGACATCATTTAACGGCACATTACACGTCAATGATGTGATCTGTGAATATTTACAATGTTCATGTCATTTTTATTTTCTAATCCAATTTAAGTAGCTCTGCTTTTTATGACATCATGAATTCTTCAGTCTTTTTGGTCTTTTTGGGACTAATTATTCCATTAGTTCCTTTGAAGTAGCACTGTTTTGTCAGTCATTTCTTCCCTTTTGATCACAAGACCTTTGCTGTCCTCCTTTGCATGTACAATAAGCCCTGGGCTGAGGCAGCCAAGCTGAGAAACAGTGGAGCCTGCAGCTTTGATTCTGCTCAGCACAACTCTCCCAAGCCAGTTTGTAAGTAAATCTATCACAAGACATAGCTTGTCACCTACCCAAAATGAGTATGCATTAAAAATACTGACTTTATAACAATAAATGTTTTATATAGAGTACTTCTACTTGCCAAGACAGAGACGCTCAGAGAAAGCTATAGTAGCTAAAAATATTGGATCAAATTGGACTACACTGACTTGTCAAAATATCATGGCAATTTATTGTTTAATGTTGATGTCACTATAATTACATAATCTCACACAATCAACTTCTGATAGAACACAGTCTTTCCTGCACTTTTTCATATCCATTTTTCTCTGTTAAAGAAGTTTATGGATGTGCTTATCTTTAAACAGCATCAAGACAGAAGAGGATCTGCCTTGAGTAAAGCACGACTTTGCCCTCAACACCCATGTTTACTGGAAACTTTGGCATTTCCTCTGTCATTCACAGTTCTGTTGTAACCCTCCGAATTATTATACCTTTGGAATAACAAATAGAGTGCCAATAGGAGTAATTAATGTGTTACAGGTGGTAGACTCTGAAAACATCAACAGCTTCACTTCTGGTGTTTTTTTTTTTTTTTTTTCAAAAGTAGCAGGACCATTAAGTCCATCTCAAAGAAAGTGTAAATAATATATGTAAACATTTGTGGCTGGAGAGATGACTCAGCATTAAAAACTCTACTTTTCAGTATCCATTTTGGGTAGCTTACCGATCCCTATAACTACAGTTCAACCTTTTCTGTCCTCTCTGATACTTTCACACATGTGGCACACTCACACAGGCACATATAGGCGTAAAAAATATAAACTAGAATCTTTAAAATAAATCAGACTCACATTAACAGTTTAAGAGCTCAGGCTGGATGACACTGAGTAAGAATGACTCAAGAGCTCCTACTTTTTTGATTCTGACCTCCTTAAATAATCCATTAACTTTCCCTGAAACAAAATTGCTCTACCACTCAAACTATCTTCCTTATTTTAATGATAAACTCTTAAAGTGAACGTTCTCTGTAAACTACAAAGTCATATCTCAATGGTGAGCCTTGCTATGTATGTCAGACTGAATGTCCTAGCTCTAGAATCATCTGTTCCTTCCTCCCTTTCCTTCTCCTGAGCTGCCCATCACTGTACTGACTCTCTGATGATGAAGTTAAAGAGGAGTGGCACACTGATCATCTCTTGAACTGAGGAGAAAGTTAATGGTAATATCTAGGCCAATAACCATCATGAATACAAACTATTGAGAATGCTGGAAAAGTGGAGATGGGGCTTAGGAAACTCACTATGGAGTCCACAGAATAGGATTCTTGGCAGAAAAGAAATATCAATTAAATTCTCCTGTATGTATAAGAATGTCTTTGGGCAAAGTTTAAGTCACAGTGGACTTGCAGCTCTTTTAAATCATCATTCCATGCATCATATATAACTGTTATAGTCTGATCTCCATATCGGTGGGCTCCATATCAGTAGAACCAACCCAGTAGTAAAGATTGAAAAAAAAAAATGAGTGAGTGCTGAAAGCATTTGTTTTTGCACTTACTCTCTGAAGAACACAGTGTAACAACTGTTGCATTTACATTGCAATTGAGAGGCAATTTAAAATATATTGGAAAATGTAAATACCTTAACGCTAATTTTATAATTTTAAAAGCTTTGAGACTTAGGTATTGGCCAGGTATTCTGAATCAATCTACAACAGACATTGGAGAAATAATGTGTTTGCAAAAATAACTAAGTAAATTCTTTACTAGATAGCCTACAGTTATGAATTTAACTATAAGCTCCACAATTTACTGCCTAGCTGGTCAAATGCTAACCAAGTCCCTTCTTCTAAGCCTCAGTTGTCTAATTTGTAAAACTGAGGATACTGGTGATACAATACTTCTAAGACTTTTGACGTACTGCTTGTAATTTAAAGTAGTAAAAAGTGTTAATTAACCTTGTGTCTTTTCAGAATTAGAGTGGGGAATAGCCATGTCCATCTATCTATGTCATCATCTAAGAGAGGTTAGCAAGGGCTATGATGGTGTTCTTTGAGTTTCTGAAACCATGTGACATGCTTGGCCTTTTAAAGTAGAAGAATTGTGTGAGGGTATTGGAGCAGTCTCCGCAGGACTCTTATTAACTTTTGTGATGTTTGTGTTATATTGTTTTATTCTTTGATTTTTTTTCACAGACACCTGTGTTCTGAGTTCGGACTATGATGCAAAATATCTACTTTTGTAGTTTGTAAACATAGAACTTGCATTTAGGACTTCAAAACTAAGAACCAATTTGTCAGATTAGATTTTTTTCTATTTTAAATTACATTAGCTCAAGGAATTTGCTTTATAGGTAAAATTTAACTTCATAAATATATATGTATAGGTTGTATTGGGGAAAATAAATGACTATCAAATAAATTTCTGTAGAGTGATTCAGTGTGTTAACTCATACCATCATGATCTTTACTTAAAGCATTGAGGAAAGTTTGAGATTGAGAAAAGGTATTCTACAAAGCTACTACTTGCTGATCTCATGTAACTTGATTTTCCTTTGGGGACAAGAAAGTACATAAAACATTTAAATATTTAGATTTTTAGAAATAAAATGTGCTGTTTTCCCTTACCAGTGTTCAGAGTCAACTTGCAAAGTGACAAAAGTCAACAGTGCTTAGGAAGGTGACTAGAGCAGCTCATTCTGAATCCCAAATTTGTGACTTTCTAGCTTTTGATTTTGGGTCAATTCTTGTGCCTGTCCCTGCTTAAGTATTGTCTGTTTTAGGTGAGATTGTCTACATGGCTCACAGCCCTTTGTCGTGAGGACTAAGAATGTGATCATAGTGGAGCAACCTTCTGTGTTTACAAATTCAAAGGGATGAGGTATAATGAAATGTAACTAGGCTGTAGAGACACTTCCTGTAAAATTTTACGCAGTATATGTTTGGAAACGCTTGTCCTCCTGGGTATTTTTTTCTAGGAATAATTGTGAGGGTGTTTGTTGTTCAAAACACAGTAACATTCATGTTGACTAAAAATATCTTGTGATTTTGATTAAACAAGCAGTTTTATGGAGACTCCCAATTTTCTAGCTGCATTTATTAAGATGTTTGGAAATACCACATCCGTTTCTTTATTGGTGACTTGATGCTTATAAATTTCAGTTGGTTGTTTGTCATGTGCCTCCTTGGTGTTGCGTCTTATTTTTTTAGTGCTCTCTTTTGCAGTGTGTAATTTAATCAATGTTTTAACTGTGAATCAAAAGTACGTATTTTATGAATTCTCCTTAAAGGTTTACGATTTTATCTTTTACTACTAATATACAAAATGACCGTTTTATGTGTCTAATGATTGTGTCTCGATAGCCCAATACAATTACTAATAGAGAACTACATGGCTTGAAATGAGCTCTAATAGAATTATTTCTATCTCTGAGTTGCAGCTAATTCAATACACAGTGTTGATGTAGTCAGTTAAACATGGCGGATTTGCATAACTACAGCCGTAGGTATGCACCCAAAGAAGCTGACTGGCATCATGAATAATAATCATTTCAATTTGCTATTTATCTAGTGAAAAACTGAGTTCTGAAAGCCTTATATGATTTTTCTCAGGTGATCAATATTAATGAAGGAGAAGAAATTTATACGAATTACTTAGGCTTATAGATAATTGAAACTAGTCTGCACAATATATAAAGAGGATTCAAAAGTTTGTCTTTAAGATTTATTGTTTTTCCAAAATGAATTCTTTGAAAAATTTTTTAAAAATTATGAGCGATTTATGTTATATTTTTCTGTATTGAAATATACAGTATATTATTTATAGTTTGGCAAGTTTGGTAGCAAATATAAATAAAAAATTCTGAAAGTGATGTGGGATTTCCTTCTGTATGCTGTGATTACCATTAATGAATAAAGAAACTGCTTTGGGCCTGTAGCAGTGCTATAGGGGAACAGAGCTAGGTGGGGAAAACTAAATAGAATGCTTGGAGAAAGAAGGGTGGAGTCAGAGAGAAGCCATGTAGCCCCACTGGAGACCAGAGACTGGAACTTCAGCCAGTAAGCAACACAGGTTAATAAAAATGGGTTAGATTAATAAGTAAGAGTTAACAAAAAGAAGCTAGAGCTAATGGGCCAAGCAGTGATTTGATTAATACAGTTTCTGTGCTATTATTTCGGTACTAAGTGGGCAGGAGCAAGCCTCCTTACTACATGAAAGGGGTAAGTGGCAGTTTGCCTTGGCTTTGATTAAAGGCCTTGTTTGTACTCCAGTTTAAGTAGCCAGCTACGTATGTATTACTTTTTAGCATCAAGAATTTAATCTGCAACTGATGTTAATTTTGGACTTATTGTTATGATTGTATTTTTGTTGAACAATGAAGTTACCAAATCTTAATGGCTCACACAAACCATTAAAAATCATGGACTGTACTTCTGTAAATACAAAGTATCAATTCAGTAAGTATAACTCAAAGTACTTACAGATCCAGCTTGCTTGGAGTATTTTTTTTCTGCTCTTTGTCTTGGCTTCTTAAAAGTCTATGAGGGATAAATTGGGTTCATGCATTGCCACAGTTACCCAGAGTTTCAACTCATTACATATTAAGAGTACATAAAATTACAGATATTTTGCAGCTTATGCAGTACCCTGAGAGTCCAGAGTTGAATGGAGGAAAGCTCCAGCATGAGCACTATCCTGGGAAGGAAAAAAATAGAATATAATAATAAAAAGTTGTCTCTGATATAAAAAATTACTGATTTGAATTTGCCTGATCTTGACCTCAAATATCTATTATTATTTATTATTTTTTGTAAAGGTTTGTGTAGACATTCTTAAGCCTGAGATCAAACAGTTAAACATGCTGAAGTTATTTGGGTTTTGCAAGAATTCCTTGTTCTTATATAGTCTCAAATGATTTTAAGTTATATGTTTTATTCACATAGCAAATATTTTTTGACTATTATTTGAAAGGTTTCAAGGAAAGTACATCTTTTATGAATCCTAATTTAGTGATTTGTTTTTGACCAGGGACAGATGAGCTGTAAATGTGCTACTTGGGTTCTTTCTGTCTAGACAACATGATTGATGTTGCTCCTATCTGATCTATCTTATCATCAATGGCATGTATTTAGGAAGTGACAAGGACAATAGATACAAGATTCATTAAAATTTAGGGTACCAAGTTCCCTTTAACTAAACTTTAAACTTATTTTCAAAACAGATGCTTCTCTTATATACTATCTACTATAACTGTATACTTTTGTGATACTCATTGTTTTAGTTAAGCAGATAATCAAATATTTTAAATCTATTTTTAAGATAAATCACATATAAAAGACTCATATAGAATTGATATAGAAATGGGCTCAGGCCACATAAGATTTTATTTTTGGTCTTTGAGACAATTTCTACTCAACAGGAACAGACACATTTGCAAAAATAATTTTATAAAAATTTATTTTTAATATAAAATAAGTTTGAGAAAAGGATCTAATCTCAAGTGTTTTAAATTTATTCTTGATTATTCTTCTCTTTACTTCCTTTTAAATGGTATCATACAGCAATCAAATATTTAAAACAGGTGGAAATCCAAACTCTGGGTTCAACCCTAAGCAGCACAACAAAGAAAAGAAAAAACCTGACAAGCAAATCTCAAAACAATTGAATTTGATACATCATGATGATATCATAAAGCTTATACGTTTAGCTTTGATTTACTTATGTCTTAAAGGTGATTTAATGGGAATGCACTATTTTCTAGGCACAAATATTTTCTGGAGTTCAAATAGAATAAGGAAGGTGTGAGCTCTTGATGGTACTAGAACATCTTAGGCTTGGAGAGAGCAGAACTTATTGAAATCGAGGCAAAGGGTGTCAAAATATGCATATTTTGACCTCCTTTCTGCTAAGTTGTCATAGAGGATGTTAACTAAGTATTTAGCCAATCAATTCCTTCTTATAACTGATCAGAAAAAGAAGGGTTGTAAAGAAATGGGATTAAGTTCAGACTCTATGTCCCCAAAACTATGAAACCTTCATTGAGAACATTCATTTGAGTCTGTCTAGTTAAAGGATTTTCCACATAATTCCTATTTTACAATGTGGAACATAGTATATAGATTGTTGCTGAAATCAGGAAGGGAACCATGCAGTTCCTTAATAGTAACAGTGTCATCTATCGTCCTATCTGTGTGTACCTATCATATCTGCATCTGTCAGAATAACAAAAAGATGGTCTCACTCATAAGTTGTAGATTTTGAAGGGACGGTAATTAATCTTTCCAAATTTTTAAGAGTAAATATGCTTAAGGTGTTTTGGTAAATGCTCTATGTGTTTATATGTATATCTACCCATGTGTAGCTATTCCAAAATTTCTCAAATTTAACCTGCGCAAATGACATAAACATCCTTGGAACTTTCCTTTAAATAGTGAAATACTAAGCAGCAGCAAGCTTTTTGGATAAATATGAGCTTCTGTGTTGTGGGACTGGATGATAGAAATAAAATCTAAAGAATATATATATATATATATATATATATATATACCTAAAATTAGTCTTGAAAACAGATGGTAATTAAGTGTGGAGGAAAACTCAGTTAAAGTTGTTATGTGACTACACTATTAGAGTTAAGAGGTAACAGATTTTCCAAGTGGTAACAGATAAATTGCCTTTTAGCTTTTAACATCTTTGAAAAAAAGAAAAACTCAAAATAAAAGTTATCAATGACAACAGGACAGGCATTTTAGAAGACCCACCACCTAGTGTGCTTTTATTCTTTTATCCTACGCTCTAAATACTTATATTACCCTCCCTTGAGTTCTTTTGTTCCCAACCATCTGTATGGTTTGTGCCACCTTGGCCTTTTGCTGGGCCATTCTGCTATAAGCCACCTGTACCCTAAATTTTACCTTACCACAGAAACCAGAGACTTCAATGAAAAAGTAATTATGTCTTACTAGAAATAACCAGTCAATATGATGCGATCTTCACATGCATATGCAAATCACCTAAAAATTATATGCAAATACACACGTGGTATGCTTAACCATACATATAACTTAATGCAGCCCTTGTGAAAATCTTATTGGAGATCATTGGTCTAATGAAAATTGCTGCTACACACTAATTATCTTGACATGTGTGCTGTTGTATTGCCCCTTAGTGGTGATGGACACGCCAAAAGGTAGCTGAGGAAGATGACAGACTGACAGGACAAAGTCTGTGATCACAGGGATAAACAGCAAAATACTTACATCCTCCAAGACCCAACTTTTCTGACTTTGTTTCTTCATTGACAATAGTGGATGACTAGTGGGCAGGTGCTCAGGGGGCTTAGAAAGTGAAGCTGTAAACGGTCATTTGGATTACTTTATTGTACTCTTTCACAAATATATGTATTTTACCAATTGGCTAAGTCATTGAAAAGACAGTCTATAAAAATACTTTATTGATTAAAAATAAAACAGCACACTTGCTGGCTTTCCAAGTTAAACTAGGTTATAGAATGATTTGAATGGTTTACTAATTTTCTTTGAAATAAAGCAAAAACGCACCTCTATTGTGTTCAGCTGTATAACCTTGGACATGTCTCTAAATACCTCTCCATCTTCAGTTAGTTTTTTACAGGATAACATGGAATACCATTTTGCAGAGCCTAGAATAAGAAACGGGTACTATGAATCTAATATATCTCAAATAAGTGATTTTTTAAAAACAGTGTTTTATTTGCATTTAAATATCTGCTTAATTTTAAAATAAGTTTTAATTTGTGATACTTAGATTTTTGAATTAGATATACTCAATATATGACAGCGTGTCAATTTCCAATACTAAAATATGATAGACAAAGTTGGACTTGACTGTGATATAGAATATTAAACAGATTTTGTGATTGTTTTTAAGAATCTTAATACCATCATTTGAGACTCATTTGTAAGAGATGGAGTGACTGAATTGTGGGGGGAAGAGTGAAAGAATTATCTTAATTATTCATTAACCTAATTAGCTTAATTAATTTAAGCAGTTCCCCTGCTTGAAAGAAGTACTTTCCTGAACTTGTTCAGAAATCTCATCTCCCTTCATTAAAGACAAGATAGAGAAATACAAATGTTCAGGGCGCATTTGCTACAAAGTTCAGGAATCAAAATACTTTTCAGCAGTGTGGTCAGGAAATAGCTGAGAGTAGACTCTTTGAATTACTAGGATTTATATTTTATGTCCAGTCTTTTGATATCATTCAAAGATGCAATTTTAATTTTAATCATTAAAGATGATTTTTAAGGACTTAAAGTTCTTGTCAAATAGCTCTTTTACATCCTTGGTTTCCTCCGCCCCTCCACTGGACCCTGGTAGCTCAGACTCTTGCTCTGATGCAAATGTGGGTCTCTGGCTCCATCCCCATCCATCATGTGAAATCTCTAGGGTGACGATCAAGACATTCAACAATGTAACCATGGGACAAGGTTCATGACGGACACCAAAATATGTCACATTTTTCCCCAGCACATGATTTGATTAACAAAACCCAAAACTTTGATCAGTTCATAATGACCTTAACTATTAGTCAATAGATTGATTTATCCTTTGCAGTTTACTGAACTTACTTCCTATGTTATGCAAAAAGGAAGGAGAATGTTATAAAATGATTTCGAAGGTTTAACTGTATCCAATCACAGTTTTCTACTACGGTAAAATCTGTGAAGCCAACAGATTGAACACTTTTAGCTTCAGGAATTGCTTGAGTCTCTGAGAGGCATGTAATTGACTGTACCTGTGGTACACAGCTATGTCTAACCAGTCGGCTGTGAAGCTGGTGAGTCAAATGCCATTCATTTGCCTCCCCTGAGATTTGGGAAAACCAGAATGGGGAGCAGGCATAAGACAAAGATATACAACCATGCTGACCGCAGAAGCTCATGGGTAACAGCTTAATTATCTATGTTCAGCTATCACTCAGAAACAAACTTGTGCAATTTAGGTATATTATAATTTACACCAGAAATAGCACAAGGCTAAGGATAGTGCTGTTAGAATTAGAAACTACATTAAGTCTGTTTAATATATTTTTAAATTATATTCCTAATAGCTTAAATATGTGCGCTGATAAATTGGTTAACCACCTGCATTTAAATGCCACCTGATGCGTTTATTTTGGAGCACTAACAGATTGGTGTAATTTGAGATCAAGTTTGAGCATTCTTCCACTAATGCTTCCTAAATGGATCATTATGCCTGATCAGCAAACACTGTTATAAGACAACAGTTATTATGAGAATCACCATAGCAAGGTATTTTCCTCCTCTTTTTCAAGTCAAGTTTAGATTAGTGGATGAATTGAAAATAGATTTTTACTGATGTTTTCATCTACTACACCAACTGGAAAAACTCAAGCTGAATTCTCTTATTCCCATGTAGTTTCTATAGATCCTATATATTTTGGGCTGCT
Source organism: Dicrostonyx torquatus (assembly GCA_028555095.1). Classification (NCBI taxonomy): domain Eukaryota; kingdom Metazoa; phylum Chordata; class Mammalia; order Rodentia; family Cricetidae; genus Dicrostonyx; species Dicrostonyx torquatus. The sequence goes on from JAQHUG010000108.1 coordinate 5,437,066, forward strand.
GAAATTATAGCAAAACTTAGATTAATTTGTTGCCTAAAAAGCAGTCTAGCCTTTGAAAAGTCTGATGACTACTGTAGATCTTTTCCCTTTTTTTTTTCAAAGAAAGGACAAAATTCACAGAGAAGGTATCAGTATTTTATCAAGACAACCACTTGAGAATATTCTTTTGTTGTTTTGTTTAGAGGTCCTTGACAGTGAAGAGATCAAATTGCTCATTTTAACTCTCCTTACACAAACGGTACTGAAAATGTTAAGAATTAAGAAACCATATGAAAAGGCTTCGAAGCCCAGATTCTAAAATCTTTCTTTTGAGTAGGGCATAGTCTAATATTTAACATGCTGTACTTCATGGAAGTGTGAGCCAATACAACCAAAGGGAATAACGAGTCACTTCTGAAGAAATCCAAATGCTTGCTGAGTATGGTGTCAGTGGGCCATGAATTTATGTGACTATGATACAGAGAGGAACTGAGGAAATCATGAGCATAAGAAGTGGGGCTAATGCAAAGATGTGAGAATTAATTTGATTGATTAACTGAACTAATATCGTAGTTTTGTATCTCTAAAGTGTAGAAATTAAACCTGACATTTATTTTGTTTGTTTGTTTTTTGGATTTTCAAGACAGGGTTTCTCTGTAGCTTTGGAGTCTGTCCTGGAACTCACTCTTGTAGACCAGACTGGCCTCGAACTCACAGAAATCCACCTGCCTCTGCCTCCTGAGTGCTCGGATTAAAGGCATGCACCACAACTGCCCAGCTCAGTCTTCCAATTTAAAATCCCTTATGTTGAACACAGTATTGTGGAGGAGAGAGCACAGTTTCGAGACCTCAGGAACCAGAGTTAGTCTCCAAATGCTGCCACTTATTAGACATGAAACTTGTTAAGCTTAGCAAGCTGACTACACACGAGAGCAGGTCCCAATGTTGTGATTATCTAGGCAACGCAATCTGGACTCCATCAGAGGAAAAAAGAAGAGGAAAGTTACATGTCATTTCAAAGTTGAGCAGGAAGGAATGGGAGGGTAGAGTGGGTACCAAGGTCAAGGGAGGTGAATATGTTCAAATTACAGTGTGTGAAATAGTCAAAGAATTAATGAAATTATTTTAAAAGGACTTGCAAATCTCTCTCCTTACATTGCATTAAATGATCAAATTGACAAAATAGCTGATATCAGAAATAAAGGGTCAAAAACTGCAGCTCTTAGTAGGTATTTAAAAGAAGTTTTTTTTTTATCACTACTTCTTTCATGATGATATTGAGATCATGTCATCAGATGTGATGCTGTGATTCAGAAAATAGAGACAGGTTTACCACAGGTGGCTCTTGTGGAAGCACAGCCTATGCCTGCTAAATAGCAGAGTGAACTAGCTTTCAGTTCTGACAATGCAAATGCACTCTCCAGAAGCATCTTCTCCTGCCTAACAGGCCAGTGAGTCCACCAAAATACTGGAGGACACTGGTCTAACGGCTCTAACCTGGGAAGCTTGTAGATATTGTTCATCATGCTCTACCCTCAATGTCACTCTCAGAAAGTACTTCTCGGGTGGCTACTTCTATCAAGAAGCCTTGCTGGGGTACTTTGGAATCATATGTAGGGCAAATAATATTTTAATTCATGTTTACCTAGAAAAAAGTAAAATATAAAAAGAGAACCATTTCTTTTAGACAGTTTTGACTTCTTTTTTTTTTCACAGGAAAAAAATAGCTCATGATGATTTTCCTCAAGAGCATGCAGTCACAGATGCTGCATTTTAGGTTTACGGGAGAGAAAGAAAAAGAAGACATGATTCTGGGACTAGAAGAATTACTGCAAAGGAAGTCAACCTTGAACGTCACTGAAGAACAAGAAAATGAAGCATATGAAGCATGAATTTGACAGGTGATGGGACAGACCTGAAATGTTGAAGGGCTGTATAATAAAATGAGTGGAATAGGTTGACTCGATCAAGGGGCATTATGGGAAATTATGTCATTACTGTACAGTTTGTTTCTGTGATGAATGAAGAACTCTATTTCCTTGACTCACGATTAAGATCTCTTCTATTCATAATTTCTCCCAAATCTACTTTGGAACAAAAAAAGAGATTCATTTGTACAGCATTATTGTATTTGTCTCCTGGTCCAAATTGTATATGTCATTTTGTGCTACTCAAGATAAATATTGTGGTGGTGTGTTCTTATTTCCTGTCCCTGCTTTGAAAGAAAAACAATGGAAGATAACAGGCAGTTTTGAAACCAGTAGAAGTAGCTAGGAGATGTAAAAAAATAAGATAACAAAAATTATTTAGAATTTCACCTATGATAAATATACATAGGAAAACAAGTACTTCAGTTGGAATTTTATTCTTATGATTCAGGAAAAAATGACAATTCTTTTCTCTTTCTACTATTTTCAATAATTCTGGTCAAGGCTTGCCAATGTGTCTTGTTTCATTTATGTTTTACTAACTCTCAGGAGGAGAAGTCATCTTTTAACATCCTCAAGACCCTCCTGCCGTCGACTGGGTGCAGAAAAACCACCGAGGCAGAGCAAGCTCAGCTAGAGCTGCATGAGGGTCAGGAACTTACCTCCACTTCAGTTCACCCTCTGGCCTGTCAGACAAGATCCTGACTACTAATTTGAGGACTGTGATATGCACCATCTGAAGGGTCTACTTGTTAACGTTTCATAACTGATCAACACATCGGTTGTTTGCAGGTAGTTTGTCTGCTTAACTTAGTTGTTTAAAAATAAATAGTTATTCAAATCCAGCTGATATTTAAACACAACTTTACAGGATTATAAGGAGAACTATTTTTGGTATTGGGGAAAGCACTCTAAAAAATAATAAAATCTATTAATAATGTAGTCACACCCAAGCCACTCTGTTTTCCAAACCATTGCTTCATGCTTTACTCTGATGGTAAAAATTGGATCTTCACAGAGCCCTTCTCTTTAGGATCAGCCATTGTCTAGGAGTGTAATCTGTATTACCGCTTCATTTCAACAAGACACTCAGACCTAGCTGCTTTCCTTTGTTTTCTGCTTCTGTTTCTACCATCTTAGTTTAGAATTGTAGTAACACACTACAGGAACAGCCTTATATTATGCTTGTCTGCCTTGTATTCTTCTGAAGGAATCTTTTAGTTTATTCAATAAGAATGCTGCCTGGACTTCATTCATCATGGGTCCTGATACAGAAGAAGGGAAAAGGAGAACCTGGACATGGTGGCAGGCAGTCATAGAGGAATTACGTGTGAGAGTCAGGCCCTGGCTTGAACCCAGGTTATCACTCTTGGTAGCAAGCACTTAAACCAGCTGAGTCATGTCATATGCCCTCAAAAAGCTTTTGAAAAAAGCATGCCAAGAGAAAAATCACTTCAGAAACTGTAAATTTTTGATAAATAAAAAATAAATTTCCAATTATATAACCTTCTTCATGGAGGATAACATGATGGTGACACTGGAATCAGAAACTGGGTTTAATATTCATCTCCTTCCCATACTTATCTAATGTTTACTCATCTCTGCAGATACACTTATACTTTACAGAGAATTTACTGCTGTTTCTGGTTTATTCCATGTTTTACCAATCATTTCTGCTTTGACAAAATATATTTCCTCTGTCAGTAATATTCTCTTATAATTCAACTATTACAAGTTACAGCCTTAAATATAAACATGTGTATATCCAACACGAAGACATGCATGCAGATCTATGTTGGCATACATATACATACATATATGTATATATATTTCAACTTTATCACATCATATTGTCACCTCTATAGAAACCTTTGGTGCCTAGTGGAAAGTAATCTCGTCTGTTTTGTTCCTTTCAGATCTATATTTTTCCTGTCTAAACAAATCTTTTACATTTTGTGTTTTTGTCTCTCTAATAGAATGATCATTCCCGTGAGAATGAAGAACTTGCTGCTCTGATACCATCACATCTAGCACTGTACCAAGCCCCACATAAGCAGAAGGAAGCCAGTGAGTGCTGTGGAATGACACCTCTAAGTGCAGTTTGATCTTGGTCTGTTGCACACCCCAAACATCACCACTAGGGCTTTGCAACTACAGGTCCTGACACTCAGTAGACCCTCAAGAGCTCAGTACAAAAAGTGAGTAGAAGAATGAGTAATTGATGTACTAATATGAAGGCAAACGTTTCATTTTCTAGACATCTCTTCACAGAATTGAACTTTTGGATAACATTTGTCATATTAGTATCTCCAGATCACAGAACAGCCAGAACTAAGAGAGTGGGACATGTACCATTGGAAGCTGTGTGAATTCCAATTTGAGTGCAGGTCCTTGGAAACCAAAGGAGAAAACTCTATGAAGACTCTAGGAAACTAGAGAGAGGAGATAAGAGAGAGTAAAATGGAAGTCTATAAGTCTCTTCCTATCTTCATTATTTTGGTTCCAGTTGAAGCCACTGAGTGGCTGTTTTTTCACTAGTTTTCAGAAAAAATTTTTGAAGGTTTTTGTGCCTAACAGCTTAAACACAAAGACAGCATACGCAAGTTTGAGAAAATGAAATCAGTGTTTAATTACTAAATATCCTACCTCTAAAATTAAAGAAAAAAGCTTAAATAATTCAGTTTGATTTGGTCTCATTAGTCTGATTTCCTAGTATTTAGCCTTAATTATGTGATACAGAAGCCCTAATTATGTGGCACATATACAGCACACTCTCTAAAGTTAAAGATCAGAACGGATACTGACTTAAATGATAAAATATGTTAAATTATTAATGATAATTAATCTTACAAAATAGGCATAATTAGTTTAAGTACTTTAGATATTATTCTTAATAGCATTACAAATAATATGACACAGTTTGATCATTTGAAAAATAATTCATTGGAAAAAAGGCAACATAAGCAATGTTTTTTAATAGAAATTTTGGTGCTGTCAAAATACATGTAGCTCTCATTGAAAAGCCAATTTTGTTTTAAATCATTAAGGCTATATCATAAACAAAAAGGAGCCACTGTTTTGAAAGAACACTTTTAAAAATATAAATCAAAAGTTCTTTATTTGTATTATTATATCATCATTACCTAAGCATAAATACGCTATTAATTAATGCTTTTGCAGTTTTAGGAAATAGACAACTCTAATTCAGACATTGAATCAATTTATTCTTATCAGGACACTGACTTACATGTAGATTTTACATATAAATTGTTATGGCAGTTCCATGTCATAAAAATTATTCTGAACTCTCCAGAAAGTTTGTATTTACATGTAGATACATACATTATAGATTTTTTATTTATGGCTGCACATTCCACAGAAATTTTCTGCACTTTGGCCAGCTGTGGATACCTGTATTTACTAGCATATACAGCGTGAAGACATTGAGTGAAGACTGAGGTGTGTGCTAACATCCAGTCATAGAGATCCCCATTTAAAGGGAAGTTTGATAATATTCTTTCAGCAGTGTTCAGAAGTGTTGAACTAAATGGAAGTGATTAGATCATGAGAATTCTGGTCTAATCAATGGGTTAATCCCCAATCTTCTTATTAGGAGGTGAAGGACACTAGTAGCTAGTACATAGTTGATTAAAGTGGATGTCCAAAGACTAACCCTGGGAGAATATAGATTGTCCCTGTGTCCCTTCCCCTGTGTCCATCTCTCACTATTTTGTTTCCTTCTTCATCTTCCCCTCCCTCCCTCTTTCTCCTTTTCATGTAGCATCCTGCAGTGAAGGACTATAGCACTCTGGGTCCAAGAGCAATGTAGCTAACCTAGAATGGACTGAAACCATCAGCCAAAATAAATCTTTCCTCTTTTGTGTTGCTAGCTCAGGTATTTTGCATAACAGAAAATCAGACACAAGCTCTTTTCCTTCTATTTTTTCACTTGGTTTCCAAGCAGTTAAGATAAAAAAAATATGACATGAAAAAAAATGTTGAAGGCAACTTCTTTCTTCTGTTTCCTATAAATTATTTGTTTGTGAGATTTCAGATGTATAACTAACACATAAAGTCCTAGCCTGATTTTAATCAACATCTATTCTGCTAAGCAGGGAAGAATAATTAAAATAGCCATTAGATACTGTTCTGATGATGAATAATTGTGATCTCAGATGAACACTAAGTTCATCATGGAACAGCTTGCCTGTCTTCTTGTCTGTTTCCCTCTCTTCTTCCTTCTTTCCTTTCTTCCTCCCTCCCTTATTCCCTCCCTTCATCTTACTATATCAATTACTAATTCTTCTACTCACTTTTTGAACTGAGCTCTTGAGGGCCTACTGAGTGTCAGGACCTGTAGTTGCATAGTCCTAGTGGTGATGTTTGGAGTATGCAACATTTTTTAGGTTGGCAAAAAAACCATGAAATACTCCATTCCCCTTTCTGCATTAAGAAGTTTTCATAAAAACTCATTGTGTTAAAATAATAAATTTTCTTCTGGCAACAAATGGCTGCTGAAGGCAGGAGGATCAGTTTTATCCAGAGACATGCCCAGTCTCAAGTAACTAATGTATGTACAAATGTGAACAGTAAACAGAATTAACAAGATATATAAATAATATAGCAAACATACATGTATATACATAAAATGATTGACTAGAGTTTATGAATTGGATACAGAGTGGGGGTTATGGAAGAAGTTGGAGGAGCAAAGGGAAGGCTAGGATGTAAATACAGTTCTCTTTTATGAAATACCAAAAATTAAATAAAATAAGAAATAGCTTCTCACTAGGACCACTCTAGCACCATTACTATATACAAACATTTTTGACACTGTCATCAAAGAAATGATGATTCTAAGATGCGACTCTCATTGGGCATCACTTAAAAGCTTTTGTGCCTTAGTGATTAAATTATAAATCTGAATTCATCCTTTTATGCTGCACTACACAAAAATCAGTCCAAAGTTTTTCAAAACTTTCCAAAATGTTCTTGGTAGTTGAGATATGGCAAGATCTTTCTGTCTGAAGCATAGAGTCATTTTGATGACCCGAGAGGCTAGGGAAAACCCTCAGCTGAGAGCCAGGCACAAAGCCATGCATTCGGGCATTCTTCCATTCACTCACACGTAGCTAATAAGCAGTGAGAGAGTAGGTGCTCTGTACACAAGGACTTTAAAAGCATCTTCTTTGTCCTTGAGTTGTAATTAAAGTTATGTGCGAAAAAACTAAACAGCTTCTGAACATGAAATCTATTTTTGATTAGGGTAGAAAGTGGCAACTGAGCAGAATTTTAAAAGGCAATTAGTTGTTATGCAAAACAAGAAGAAATAATTGGTTTTTATGTAAAAAGTTGTTTAAAAAGATGTAAACCAAAAGAGCAAGCTCATTCTATGAAAATGAAGATTCACTTTCATTGGTGAATATTGTCATTCAAGCAGCAGAAAGCTTTTGCTATATTTGCTTTTTTTTGAGATTGCTACATGTACGAAAAATTAAAAGCTTATATATTATTTACATGCACGGATTTGAAAATTGACACTATTACACTGAAATTACCTCTGGGGTGTATAATAATGAGAAGAATCTCGATGAAATCTTATTGTCAAAGCATGGATGAAGGGTTGTAGAACTCCAGGAAGGACCTGGGTGGAGGTGATGCAAGTGTAATCATTGGCAATAGTGACTGTATGATGAGATGGAGTACTACACACATGCTTGGAAGTACTTAAAAGCTGCTGTTGGCAGGGTTGGCTTGGTATTTGAAAAATAAACTAAGTAAATTGGAAAAGGAAACAAAACTCTAACAAAAATCAGAAGCCAGAAGCCATAGCAGATGTTCCTTGATTCACAATGGGCCAGTATAATGTAAGTAAAAAACATTAAAAGTTCAAAAGTGCATTTGATTAATGTAAATAATCCTTGTATTAACAATGTGCATCATGGCATCCTGTGATTATTGGAGTGACTTGGAGCTGGTGTTCCTGTCCTTTTGTCAGCATGTGAGTGGGGCACTGCCTAGTGTCCAACTAGAAAGGGAGGAATATGCAACATTTGATTTCAGCTGGAAGGACTGATTTTTCATACCACCCTAAAGCAAAACTACTACTTACCTAACTCATTCACTCACTTACTAAAATCTATCACTATATAAGGAACCATCTCAAATTTTTGTAGTTATAAAGTAACCGTGTTACTAGTAACATATAGAAACGGAAGGCAAAGGCTTTTTAGGAGTATATTCTTTTTAAATGTTCATTTGGAGCAGACTCACTAAAGCAGTTATATTGAGGCAAAGCACATTAATTATGTGTTCCAAAACATCAGAAATAAACTTCAGCTGGAGGCATCAGTTCCTTCTTTACTGTCAATGACTCTGCACATTTGGTGTGGCTTAAGGAAAGAGATGGCAGTGGATTATGCCCTTCTCATGATTTCTCTAACACTTATACAATGTTTTCTGATGTGGGATACATAGAGTTTTTAAAATATGTAAAACCTTTTCACTAAAATCCTTATTTGATGTATGGAGTGGAGGGTGTCTGCGAGTGTGGAAGGCAGAGGACCACTTTCCACAGGCTGTTTGCTCATCCTGCTGCGTGGGTTTTGCGAATAGAATTCAGGTTGTCCACGCTGTTTGCAAACACTCAACCTTGCCATCTCAGAGCATAATTTTATGTTTTAGTTTATCTTTGCATGAGTATAATAGTTGTTTTATTTGATAAGCTATGTGCAAAGCTGAAGGTGTTATGTCAGTAAGTTCCTAGGTTTCCGGTAGTTACCACCGCTGTGGACTTCAGCTTGCCATAGACAGGAGAGTGTCAGAGAAAGTGAAGCAGGCTGCCAAGGGCATTAGGGGTACAGGGGGGGTGACTTAAGCTGTTGAGCTTGATTTAAATCTTTAATGTCAAAGAGGCATCCCTCATCATTCAGGACTTAAATCATGAATATAACTAGCTTTGTAGGTAAATCTTGAAATAGTTTTCAGAAATTTTTCAAAATCTGCATCTTTAAACTCTGTTCTTACATTTAGAACTTCAGTTATTGAAATTTATTTCTTTAGAGGCTTTAGCCATAGGGTCTAGGACATGCCTTGGTCTTTTCTCCTATTTTTCTTTAATAATTTTATTGATATTATGACTTTTCACTAGGTGTTGTATTAGCAACTGTGCTCGCTCTATGTCAAAAATGAATAGTGGACAAATTAGATATGAGTTATTAAGAAAAAAAATAAGATCCTTAATGAATTTTAGAAAATACAGAAGTTGACTTGTGAGGGAGATAGATGTGCGTGAGAAATGTACAGCTATAAACCAGTCAGGAAATCTGAGTTATGCCTAAAGGGGCAGAATGCCCGAGATGCAACAACCACATAAAGGACCATTTGTTGTCCTATTTCTTTGGCCTCTAGTGGGGTTATTCTTTTGGCAAGTGATCTATCTTAATATTACACAAGGAAGCTTTGTTCAGATGGTGCATAACTAAAGCCCTCTTATTGGACAATAACATAAGGAAGAATGTGTGTGTGTGTGTGTGTGTGTCTGTATGTGTGTGTGTGTTGTATCTGTGTGTGATTTAAGGCATCAATTATCCAATTATTTTCAGAAACTTCATTATAAAAATGCATCCCTTTTGAAAAGTGAAAACAATAAAATCTCCCAAAACTCTATCTGACTATTAAAAATCTATAGAGTATTAGTCAAGTGTTTTATATGCTGAAAAATACCTAACAGTAGCATTTTACCAAGAAAAAAAAAATAAGCATGCTGCTAAATTTTAATACAGAAAATTACAAAGCTGTAGATATTTAAATGCTTAGAATAAATATCACTAGCAAATAGTGTTTTTAAAGTTTATTCCTAAGACATTGCTGTATCGTTACAATATAATTTCAACTCACAAACCATTAGAAAATTCAATTAAAATACAGTGTGTTAAACTGACTTGTATTAAATATTAGTAGTAATTCAAGTTTTCTTAACATGCATCTACCAACCATGTTCAAAAATTTAGAGTGCAGTACTCTGAATTTAGTGTTTTTATTAAATTTTATTACTATTTATCATGTGGCAAACAGTTTTTAGTAGTATATATATCTAATTGTGCAAAAGAGTTCCAAAGTGCTTATATCATTGTATGTTTCAGCCAGGAATACAAGGGAGTTCCAGCCACTATATATCCATTAAAGCCTGAGTGGGAAATGTTCTCCATATGCTCAGGTTCAGTATGCTTATGGGCAGTTGGTGCTGCTCTGTAGTAGGGCTATGATCTCTGTCTTGGAAGCAGCTCAGTAGGGGTAGGCTCTGGAAGGTTGCAGTTCCTACCTCCTACTTCTCTCTGCTGCATGGTCTGCTGTGATGTATGGAACTTCCCCCGTACACTTCCAATTCTATGCACTCCAGCATGTGTTCCTGGCATGTTGGACTCAGGTCCTATAGAACCACGAGCTCAAATAGATCTTTTGTTTTTAAGTACTTCTTTTGTTAGGTATCCTGGTCACAGTGATATAAAATTAAGTAATATAATATTGATAATCATGTTGAGTTCTTTCAGTTATTTTTTTGAGGTGTGGGTGTAGGGGGAATGAGATTAAAGTAAGGAAGGGCTTTATACATGCTACCAAAGTATACATTGACTAAAAATGTCCAGGCTTGTTTTTACTTTTTTTTTTTTATTTTAAGATAACCTCACTGAGTTACTCAGTCTGGTCTTGAACTCACATTGTAGCTAGATAATATATGAATTTACAATTCTCCTGTCTTAACCTCCTAAATCCTTGGGCTTATAGAACTGCGTTAACAGGGCTGGACAATTTAGTTGCAGTCCTCATAGTGGGATGATGGAACCTCACTGTTGTTTTAGAGTGAAGTTCTCTAAATTAATGATATTGAGCCAGGCGGTAGTAGCACATGCCTCCTTGGGAGGCAGAGGTAGGCAGATCTCTGGTCTAGAGAGCAAGTTCTAGGAAAATCAGGGCTATATAGAGCAACCTCACACCCCTCCACCCCGAAAAAGGATTATAGTGATATTCTACATTTTGATAATTATTATCAACATATAATGCCATATTTTCTGAAATATATGTTTAAATCATTTTCCCATTTTCAATTTTTATTACATTTATTTAGTTAGAACAATACTTCTTAACCTATGGGTCATAGCCCCTTTTGGGTCACAAATCAGATCTCCTCCATATCAGATATTTTCATTAAAATTCACAATAGTAGCAGAGTTACAGTTATGATGTAGCAATGAAATAATTTTATGTTTGTTTGTCACCATAGCATGAGGAATTGTACTAAAGTGTTGCAGCATTAGGAAGGCTGAGAACTAATTTAATGTGTGTGTGTGTGTGTGTATGTGTGTGTGTGTGTGTATGTGTGTGTGTGTGTGTGTGTGTGTATCCATGATAAAAGTGTCACAATGTCTGTTTGGAAGTCAGAGGATAATTTGCAGGTGTCTGGTGTCTCACATCGTATTGGTTATGGAAACCATTAAGTAGCAGGTACTTTTACCAGCTGAACCATAGTGCTGGTACCAATTATCCATTTTAACCAATTAAATATTCACTTCATTTTCTGTATATAAGAGATGATCGACCAGTATATAGTATGAAAATTGGTGGATTTCTTTTTGATTTACTATGCCTTCAAATAAGCAGAATGTATGTATTTTATGAAGTAAAATTATCTGATTTTTATGTTATAATTCTCATTTGGAGATTGAAAATAATTGCCTATTCAAGATTGGAAAGATTTTTCCTTCATGGTTTCTTCTAGAATTTTTTAAAACATTAATGTTGAAACCTATCTTCTCTTTAAAGTGAATGTCTTTGTGTTGCAGGGTTCACATGTGTATCCAGTTCTTCCAAAACTACCTGCCCTAAAGTGTATCCTGCCTCTCCTCGCTTCTCTTCTATTCTTTTATACAGTCTATCTTAAGAAAGCACATTTTTACTTATATTCCTTTCTACTATATGAATTTTATATAAATCTATTATCTGATAAATTCTACAATGATATCGGAGTTTTTTTTTTAATGTGATTTTACTAAATCAAGAAATCAATTTTGGGGAAATTAATGACTTTAAGTTTATAAAGCTACATAGTTCATGAATCTGGTATATTTTTGGTACCACAAACATTTATTTGTTGAATAGAAAAAATGAGTTCTCTTTTGCAGATTTTTTGGGGGTGTGAGCCGTTTTTCTAAGGAAGTGAAATACTGATATAAGAAAAAATTTAACACTTTGAAAAGAGAAATCAAAAAGTATACCAGAAGGTGAAATGATAATGGATTGCTATGATTAATACTGTGAAAATAAATATCATACTAAAAGCAGCATGGTTTTATCATAAAACAGATATGTTGATCAATAGAATATAAGTGAGGTTACTACACATTTGAGTCTGAATTCTCATGATTATGTGATTTTTGAGAGAGTCACCAATACATATAGTAGAAAAGACAGCAACTGGTGCAGGTCAATCTGGACAGCTGTACATAGAAGAATGAAATTAGAGCTTCTCCTTTCAATCTGTACAAAATTCAAATTCAACAGAAGCAAGAGCCTTAACAAAAAACATGATACCCTGAATCTGGTAGAGAAGAAAGTAAAGGATATACATTAACTTATAGGAACAGAAAAGAAATTTCTGAACAGGACCATAGTAACACAGGCATTAAGAATAATAGGCAATGAATAGGACCTTATGAGCCAGGTTGGCCTTGAATTCAAACTGCTTGCCTCTGCTCTCAAGTTCTGGGGGTAAAGTCGTGTGTCACTACTGCCTGATCTTATCTTTATTTTTAAAGGTATTTTTGTATTTTACTTAGTGTATGTACACACATTTCCACAAATGTGGACTTCAGATGATAACCTATAGAGAATGGTTCTCTCCTAACATTGGGTTGCTAGTAACTGAACTAATCATCTATCCTGGTGGCAAAATCCTTACCCACTGAGCCATCTAGCTAGACCTCTTTCTAGCTTAGAGATTTTTACATATTTAATTGATTCTGCTGCTTACATTTTCAATACATTTGAATGATTACCTTTTATTTATTTTAAATAACTTAACTGCAACCAACTCACAAATTAAAGCATTGCTTAGCTGAAGTTAAAGTAACCAGCAAAACAAACATTTGCCCAAACTCTGCTTGTCTCAAAAAACTTTGATGTGGTCCAAATGATTATTTATTTTTTATAACTAAACATATTTCATGGAAACAGAATCCATAAGATGTTGAAAGGAAAGTCAGTCTGATTAGTATTATTTTTATTTACTCCTTACTTATGTTCTTCATCTATTTTAGATATACTCCTGCTTTAGTCTTAGTAGCATTCCCATTCCTGTTTTAAGGTGACGTGGATTTATAACTGGAGTACACCAATTCCTGATATTTTCTGAAGACTTCTACCTATAAAGCTCAGTCTCACCCAAGCTGTGTTTCTGCCAATGGAATTAATCTATACAAAATAGTATCGCCTCCTGATCTTCCTTATAAATTTTCCTGAATAGAATTCTGTGGTATTGCTAGTAAAGTAGGAGATAACACTTTGTAGCAAAAATTCACTCAAGAGATTAGATAAAATATGTCTTAAACATGCAGTAACTACTGTATGAATGCTTAATATTATATCAACTGATAAAATGCAAAGGATCCTCACGAGTAGCCACATGGATAGATAGTCTTCCTGTGTGAGCATCTTTCCTAGAGACCTGTCTTTGAGGGCAGATTCATGTAAGACAATATTTCATTTTAATTCCTTGCCCCACCACCTTTTCTCTTTTTTTATATTGAAAAAAATTAAAGTATTTATGCAGCAAGAAAAATTTAGCTTATATTTTAATATTTAACATTATGTCAAGAAAAATAGCCTTTATAGGATTTAGTATTGAAAAGATAATATAAGTTAGAGAGCTCTAATATAGCCTCAGAGCTTTGCAGCTAGAAAGCATACATTCTAAAGTTATGAGGAACTTCTAAGGTGCCCACCAAAGCAATACTGGAATATGAATTTTCTTGTTAGCTTATAGAGTGTGCTCATTATTGCAAGAGTTTAACAAGTTATGTTTGACCTTTGATTAAAGTTCTTTTGGGGACAGTGTAGCTTAGTTTAGATTCTATTATTTGCTTCTCTGTCTTTCTCTTTTCCTAAACTTTGCAATCAATCTTTCTTGAACATGTCTCCAATAAACATGTTATCTATTTTCAGGAAAGCCACATTTGATGTCAAGACTTCTTCAACAACCAGTTACAAATGTCCTTTGCAGTAGTTGGTGATTTAATTTGCCCCTTTATCAGTCAAATCTAGAAGCTTATATTTGACATGCAGGGTTGCAATCCTGGGTAGCTTTTGACACAAATCGTTTACTAACGAGAATTCAAATCAATGATTTTGGGAGCAAATTCTGTTGTGGGGGCATTCTTGACAGTAGGAGGTTGTACAGGTATTTTTAATTCAAATGTCCTTATAGAGGACAGAAAGACTACAGTGTCTGCTTACACAATCCAAAGTAGTTGAGGGTGAGGGCATGCGTTTACGTGTGACTTGATATGTCCGTTTCCATCATGATTATGAGATTGAATCTTATACGAATGCTGCTCTGTGCTCATTTGTTGTTGTTGTTGTGTTGTGGTGGTAAAGAGGATACATGCTTGTTTACATTGAAGGTAACCCTGGAGAAAATGATAGTCACTAGGGATATTATGACACTGATGCTTCATAAACTCATTGAAGCTAAGATTTTGAAAAGCTTGAAAAACATGGCAGGTGTTTCTTCTTACAAATTGCATCCATTATTACACCCCACAACAAAAATCTACTATATAAAAAGTTGCATGTCACCGGGCGGGCGGTGGTGGCACACGCCTTTAATCCCAGCACTCGGGAGGCAGAGGCAGGAGGATCTCTGTGAGTTCGAGACCAGCCTGGTCTACAAGAGCTAGTTCCAGTGCAGGCTCCAAAGCTACAGAGAAACCCTGTCTCGAAACACCAGAAAAAAAAAAAGAAGTTGCATGTCTATCATTATGTTTGATTAGATTGTGCTAAAAATATAGTTCATTTAAAGCAACTCTTTTATAATTGATAATAAAATTTAAATAAAACAATGTAATCAGTTAATTTATACTGTAGCATATTTAAACCTCACGGAATTAATATATTCATGCTTATCTTTATTGAAAGCAGAGTAGTAACACTTTTCTTTTACTTAGTAATGCTCTATAAATATATGCACCGTCTTTTCCATAAATGTAAATGGCAAATTAATGATGTTGCAAACTAACTATGTGCCATTAATGAAAGGCAATTGTAGAAATATCATACTTTGTCACAGTATGTAAAAATTATAGGCTTACTCTAGGTGGTGGTGGTATACATATTTAATCCCAGAACTATGGTGGTTCTCTGAGTTCAAGGCCACTCTGGCCTACACAGAGAGTTCCAGAAGAGCCAGGATACTCAGAGAAACAGTTACAAGTGCCCCCCTCCAAGAAACTTCTAGACTTAAAAGTAACACTTAAAGTAAGCATTTTCATATAAAGTTTGTCATGAGAGTAAACTATGGAAATCATAAGAAATGCTATATTGTAAAATTTGATCCAAACATAGTTTCTCTTCAAATGCAAAAGAATTTAAAATACATGATATGCAACTTTATCTTTTAACATATGCTAAAATTGATACTTTTGAATTTCAATGAGAATGTCACAATAATAGATAACAATTTGTCTTAGAACTTACCTCCAATTATCCAGATCATAAAAATTAATGCTGGAAGTTGATACATTATTTTTCACTGATCATGAGAATATAGCCTTTTGCTTTTATATATAATACACATTATAGTTCATATTATTTTATGATGGACTATGAACTTACTGCATGTTATCAATTATATTGATGTGTATCATTTTTTAATTATAATATTCTCAATACTTTCCCTAATTTATGTTCAATTTCAATTATTTACATGTTTGATAATTTTTCTGTCCTTACAAAATGTATATAAATATATTATGTTATTTTTTCCAAACAGAGAACTTTTAAAATGCTAATTTTTCTTTGAATAAAAGCATTCTGATGGCCATGACTCTAAAAAACAATTTGATTAATATCAAGGCACCAGTAATTTTTATTTTAAAATTTGTATTCTACATCACAACATTAGTAAAAAAAAATTCTGTCCCTCTGCCGGACTAGTGTTGGTTTGATGATTATACTAATATTAACCGCTTCACTTGAGTAAGCAGAGAAGAGGTGAAATACCAGTCAGACCAGCTGTTAATTCACAGAGTGCTGTACTGTGCTTATTAAAAACACCCAAAAGATGTACCTTTGTGGTTCAGTCTTTTGAATTAGAATCAGAATATTAATCATGCCTCAGGCCTAAATTAAACATTGGAAGGCCCCTTAAGAATTTTCACCAAATTTTCTTGGATTTTTCTTTATTGGGTCTTCCCGGACTCTGTTTAGCTCTGTAATTGCTTTGCTCCTTTGTTGATAGGTTAAAGCACAACGTGATTTTCTCCATGTCATAATATTTAAGAGGACGGCTCAATGGTCTACTCCAAGTTGTGATGTGCAGCTGAGACACCAGTTTATAACAGAGTGTGTACAATGTCAAACTGTGATGTATGAACTGTTATGTATTTTAAGATCCATATATATATATATATATATATATATATATATATATGGATGGAGATGATTTCTTTCTCCACAGCTTTTACATTCCAATAAGGTTATTAAAAGTTTCTCACCAAATGCTATCACGCTGCCTTTATAAGAGCATGTAAAATTTGCAATTGATTTTTAAAAATGGAAAATAATGATAAAAAGCAACAACAAAGTTCTAGCTTGATCAAATTTCATCTAATCTGCTTCTATAAGCAATCATTGGTTAATAACAATGGTATTAATGAATGTGTGCCTGAACAGAGAGATGAGTACATTTAAGATTGTTCAGATATCCTGTTATCTGCTTTAAGAGGATAAATATACCACAGCTTCTTAGATAGACATGAACCCTATTTCACAGAGTTGGAATGTGTGAAGAGTAACACGAGGTGCCTAGCTCTTAGTAACTGTTTATTAATGTACTATTTATATTTGGTTCAATTTGAACTTCTGATACTGGAAATCAATACAAATATGGTGATTTTCAAACTGGCTTAATGTTTAATGTTTAAAATATTACTTCTCTCTCACCAAACAAAGGATGAAATGGAAATATATATGACAGTGAGGGAGACCATGTTGTTTTTAAAAAGCAAATAATCACAGCCATGCAATGTTAGAACTCTTGCTGTATCAGAAAATTTATAATAATCTACTAATACTTAAGTTTAAGTAACAAGTATGCTAATTCTAAACTCCCCCACTATTATTTGTGGAGATAGAAAACATATGTCTGCTGAAATTGATATTTCAATTTATTGACACATTTGGTAGATGCAACATGCTCAGCTTTTCAAAGGTTTGTTTAACAATATTTGGGCTGATCTGATACTACATGGAATTTGTCTTGGCAGCATCTGTATGTTACATAACACAGAAAAATAAGTGTAGCTTGATGTGTTAAAATCAAGAAAAATGATAACAAGAAATTAGATATATTTTGGAGGAAAAGTGATAAGCATTGTCATGTTCAAGTTTTTATCATGTTAGCTGCTTTCCTTAGAAGGATTAGCAGAACTGGAATATGCATATATTTTAACTGATATCTTCCAAATAGTATTTTTTTACACTATTTTAAGCTGCTCAGGTTTCCGTGAATTGTGTAGAAAGACAAGGACAACAAGAAGAAGAAAGCAGACATTGCAGACTGAGTGGAGAGGCCCACTCGCCATGCAGTGCTGACTTCTCAATCGTCCTGGCTGTTCAGAGCTGTACTTCAGTTCTTTTGCCTTCTCTCTGAAAATGCTTGCAGCTTCCTGGGTGATAGACAAATACTTCACAAGTCAGTCATCAAGTGTGTGGACTACGTAACAATGACTTCATTGAAAAAATCCAAATACAGTTTTGTTAATCATGTCCATAAGAGATCAAATTGGGACCAGCCAAGGTTAGCCACCCGAAGTAATGAGAACTGGATTAAGCCTGATAGTATGTTAAATATTTTCAGTGAAAACTTAAGATTACTGAGAGAGTGAACAAACTTTATGCCCTGTAAATATGCTTTATGAGGTCCTTTGCAGATGGGCTACTGTTATGATGATGAAACTTCATAGCACAGATCTAAACGTATGCTTTGGAAACTTAGTTTTATTCATTTAGGACCACTTCAGAAGCACAGCCCAAACAGCTTGTCATTGCATACCTTACTGAACCAACCTACATACTATTAACTAGCCATATTGTTTTAATTTGCCAGTTTTGTTGTATATTAAAATGGTTTCAAAAAGGAATGTTTCTTCCCAAGTATTTCGGTATGCATGCCTAGTTGTTACATTTTTTTAAGTTAAGAATAAGTGATTTAACATCATTTAATTGCCTGGTCTGTGTTAAAGTATCTTGACTTTTGACTTTTACATCAGTAATATTTTAGCACAGCTTTTGAAAAAGAACCTTAGTTGAATTTAGAAGATACAACTAGGAAATGAAGGCCTTTAAATCTTTGAAACATGTTCTTTCCTATTAACATTATCTTTACACAGCCACTTGTAGATCTTCCCACATTTGGGTTTCGTTGATTGTTCTGTATTTACTACTGAACTAACAATTTTATTTAGAAGTTTGATTAGATTCTATTTGAAATCAAATATTTTATTTTGTACTTTTTCCATTATAACATATGCATTTTAGTACTCACACTTTTTACTATTATCAAAATGTCAAGATGAATTAATAAAAACGTGAAAATATGCACTAGATTATTAATGCAAATGATCAAAATACTTAACATCCTATAAGCAATTAACAAATAATAAATGTCACAACATGCAGCCGATTGAATGAATGGAATATATGATGACATGTCCAAATACATAGCATTCTTTGTATAAAGAAAGTATAAGAATAGTATAATACATTGTGTGTATATGTACAGAGTATGATACCATCTAAATGAGTATTTGGTCATTTATTTTAAATGTTTTAATAATATTAAACTGTGTGTAAAAATATAACTTACAAAGTACACACATTCTCCAGGGTCAAAGAATAGAAAGAAAGGAGATGGCACAGTTTTTCAGATATTTCAAACAGTAATTTAGAATAGAAAATATAAATGCTTTGTTATATTTAATGAATGAATGAGCCTACATTATAATTAACAACTGCTCATGGTTTCACAGGATGAGGACTTTCAGTCCATTTTCTTTTCTCAATGAATTGACACAATAATAAAGCAAACATATTAATATCCAAAATTAAAACTGATCAAACTTCTGACCCAGTGCATGACAGTCAAGTTAAACAAGTCAATAAGATAGAACTCAAAATATTCAGATTACACAAAACTATAACAAAGGAAGAAAAAATTACAGAGGAATCTGGCAGCAGAAAGAACTATAAAGAAAAGTGAGGTAAATCACATGATGCAAAAAACTTATTGAAATAATAATTTAAATACATTTTCAACAGTGACTTACATGAATTAAGAATATCTTTAATTTGATATTATCATGGATATAATTTAATTAAATAAATGCTTATATTTCTATTTAAATTTTTATTATAAAACTAAAATAAGTTTTAAAATTTAGAGAAGATAATAATATCACACAGATGAAATAATAGAAGACTTGGGAATTCTCTGGAGTTCAATTATTTCAAAGAAGAAATTACATCAATATCATTATTTATGTTCATGGGTAAAATGAGCTCTTAATCTCAATAAACAAAATGTTAACCTTGAGAGGACTCACACAACCAAAGCAACAGAAGATCTGAACTCTGACCTTGATTGGATAATTTTAAGCAACAAACTTTTGTAATCTACTCAGTTTAACCTATGTTGTCCATATGTACAGAAGAGAGAAGTGTGGTGTCATTCACTAGAACATTGACAACCTGCTAATGGCCACCTCAAAATGAAACATTGATTCACTCACTCTCTTAAAAATGGTAATCTTACAAAAAGCAATCTCTAGATTCAATGTAATGCCTATCAAAATACCAGCAAAATTCTTCACAGACCTCGAAAGAACGGTACTCAACTTCATATGGAAGAGCAGAAATCCCAGGATAGCCAAAACAATCCTGTACAATAAAAGAACTGGCGGCCATAATCCCCGACTTCGAACTCTACTACAGAACTACAGTACTGAACAGCCTGGTATTGGCATAAGAACAGAGAGGAGGACCAATGGAACCAATTCAAAGACACACTTTCGAATACCTAATTTTTAACAAAGAAGCCAAAAATATCAGATGGAAAAAGAAAGTATATTTAAAAAACGATGCTGGCAGAACGGATGTCAACATGTAGAAGAATGAAAATAGATCCACATAATCGCCATGCACAAAACTCAAATCAAAATGGATCAAAAACCTCAACATAAAGCCAACCCCACTGAACCTAATCGAAAAGAAAGTGGGAAGTATATTTGAACACATTGGCACAGGAGACCACTTCCTAAATATAACCCCAGTAGCACAGACACTGAGAGAAACAATTAATAAATGGGACCTCCTGAAACTGAAAAGCTTCTGTAAACCAAAGGACATGGTCAACAAGACAAAAATGACAGCCTACAAACTGGGA
>JAQHUG010000108.1:5479869-5492589 GCA_028555095.1 Dicrostonyx torquatus
ATGGTATCTCAGATTCATTTTGATTTGCATTTCCCTGGTGACTAAGGATGTTGAGCAATTCCTTAAATGTTTTTCATCCATTTTGAGAATCTTCTATTGAGACTTCTTGGTTTGTGTCTGTACCCCAGTTTTTAATTGTATTATTTGGTATTTTGATGGCTAGTTTCTTGAGTTCTTTATAGAAACCAGCCCTCTGTCAGATGTGGCTTTGGTGAAGAACTTTTCATATTCTGTAGGCTGTCATTTTTTTTTCTTATTTACCATGTCCTTTGCCTTACAGAAGCGTTTCAGTTTCAGGAGGCCTGATTTATTGATTATTGCTCTCAGTGCCTGACTGCTGGTGTTATATTTAGGAAGTGGTCACCTGTACCAATGTGTTCAAGGCTATCTCCCACTTTCTCTTTAATTGGGTTCAGTGGAACTGGATTTGTGTTGAGCTCTTTGTTCAACTTGGATTTGAGTTTTGTGCATGGCGATAGATATGAATCTATTTGTAATCTATTTCTTTCTTTTTAGAGTCTAAACTGTATTCCTTGTTTTATGTACTACCTGTTTTTCACTCTTCTATTTGTGACAGTGTGATTGTTACTACTTTCTGGCTGTTGTTAATAATTCTACAATAATCAAGGGATGGACATTTATAGTTGAAACACGATTCCATTACACATGGATACATATCCAATTGTGGAATCATGGTGTAGTGCTATTACTTACTTTGTGAAAACTGACATATATATGTATATATATTTGATTTTTGTATCATGTATGTTCAAAGAATACTTAAGCTTGTAATTTTACGATATATCTCACTGACTTAGATTAGTCTTCAACTGGATACATCACTTTCACATTTTGTTATTTGTCTTTTTGATTTAGTATTTAAAGAGTTGGCTGGCACCATGTTGTGCAATGGAAACAATTTTAGTACTTCTGGCAGATCTTAGAGCAGGTGTGAAAAGATCTGTACTCTATTTTTGGATTCTCCAGTAGCCCACAATAGAGTTTTAGGCAAGTCATTTCTACCCAGAAATACTGTAACTTGCCAAAAGATATAAGTCGGGGGCTGGAGAGATGGCTCAGTGGTTAAGAGCATTGCCTCTTCTTCCAAAGGTCCTGAGTTCAATTCCCGGCAATCACATGGTGGCTCACAACCACCTGTAATGAGGTCTGGTGCCCTTTTCTGGCCTGCAGACATACACACAGACAGAATACTGTATACATAATAAATAAATAAATATTTTTTTTAAAAAAAAGATATGTCATTACTCAGTGGGAAATTTACTTGGTCAAGCATACTAGTGCAAATGCTACCATGTTTTGTTGGGGTATAGAGACTAAAATTAAGATTGCAAGTTAAAAGTTTGATATCATTATACCACATTAACATAACATTTACTACTCAATTTAAAGATGTAAAAACAAATTGGGTTAATAAAACTGTAATTCTTTGTCAGCTCTATACGTTTCATACAAATTACATATGTGAGGTTATGAACTACCAAAGTTTGATTAAGTAATCTGTGCATGTTTTTATATATTGCATTACTTGTATTTCAAAACTCCAAAATATGTTAGACTTTCTAATTTATTTCTTTGTGTGTCTGTGTGTGATGCTGAGAATTGAACTTAGGGGTCTCACACTCACTAGGTGCCTACTTTCCCACTGAGCTATATTCTTAGCTGTGATTTTCAATTTTAAAGGTCAATGTGTACCGCACACTTTTCTTATACCAAAAATGTTGAATAATTTCAGATATTTTCCAGTGCTGGTTCTTTAAAATCTCTAGCCATAAGTGAAGATAGAGACACATTTAAAATATTGAAAATACTTCTGGAGTAGAGTAACTGTGAAGTTTAAAGCAGAAAATGGAAAATGTTAATGGCATCTTATGTGCACATGCATTCTCTGAGTCTATTTGCACCACTGAGAGACAGCAGGACTTTTAGTGGTCAGTGCTCTCTAGATAACATTTATTCTTCTTTGCATAAGAGAACGTAGTCCAGACAGTAGGTGCTGCTCTTGCCACATCACAATTCTTCAATATGCTGGGAATCCATTGTTGGGATTGCATATGGTCACCAAAAGGAATTGTGACCATCAGAGACTGGAAAAGTAGAACCAGTTTTCAGGACTTCAACCAAGGAAGTCCAGTCCACTTCCTAGCCTCTTGAAGGCCTTATTTCTTTTCCTTTCTCCCACCCCCAAATATTGGGTAGATGACAGAACTTCTTGCGGCCATGTTATCTGAGTCTCTGATTCACTGTCACATTGCCTCCCCTCTTCTATGCTTTATCTATACTGTTACACTGGCAGTTAAGACCTGTCTGGATAATCAAGGCTATTCATTTCAACTCAAAATTTCTTAACTTTGTTGCAAGTATAAAAATAAATATATACAACATTTTGAATTTTGCAGGCAAATGGATAGAGTTCCAAAACATCATTTTGAGTGAGGTAACCCGGACCCAGAAAGGACAATTATCACATGCACTCATAAGTGGTTTTTAAACATAAAACTAAGAAAATCAGCCCACAAATCACAACCCAGAGAACCTAGACAACAATGAGGATCTTAAGACAGACATACATAGATCTAATCTACATGGGAAGTAGAAAAAGACAAGATCTCCTGAGTAAATTGAAAGCATATAGACATTGGGAGACGGTTGAAGGGAAGGGAAGAGGAAAGGATGGGAGCAGAGAAAAATATAGCAATTTAAAAAAAAAAATGAGCATACCTACTGTCATTGATAGGTTCCAGGCAGCATGAGGGAAATTTATTCATGAGATCCATTATCAATTGACTATGTTTTATTCTTCAGCACTTTAGGACTTAATATTGAGTGAGCTCTCAAACAACACACGAAGTAGAAAGACTTTTTCATTATTTTATAGACTGTAATGCAACCTAGCAAATTCAAAATTAAATACAATATTTAATAATATTCAGATTGAAGAAAATAGATAAAGCACAATTAGTGTTGAAGACCAAGTAATTGGATCTATATTAACTAAATTCATTTATTTATTATAAAAACATGGAGCAGTTTGAACATTTTAAAAAATGCTAAGTATAGTCCTCTGTTCAAACCAAACTCCCCACTGTGGCTTTCTTTCTTGTTGTCTCTAAACTTTAATGATACATACTTTTGCACCTTTTTAGCTTCTTGCATTGCATTTTCCACCATAAATGTTACAGTAGAAAAAGAAAAGGGAAAAATACAAAGAAAGAAACAAAAGAGACTGTATCCCTTGTGTTTTTGAGTTTTCAAACTGGAGGTCCAACTCATTGCTTGCTTTGTATATGTCTCCTTTATCTCCTTTGAAGTTGAGATGTTTCTAATCATCACTTCCAAACCTAGAAGGGTGTCCAGCATATACAATTTTAAAGAGCATTGTTGAGAAATAATAGAGCCATTAAGATTAAGGATTATATCTCTCCATTGTGCTGTGGAGATATTTTGTAGTTGTGATTAACATCTACATTTTTTTGACTTGCTTAAGTAGAGGTAATTGCCCTTTGTGATGTGGGTGTGCTTCATGCCAAGAGCAAAACAGAAGACATTTTGGGAAAGAAGAATTCCTTCCTGAAGACTAGAGCATGAAGCCAGAGGTGTTGGCTCACACCTGTAACTTTAGTATATGAGAGGCTGACACTGGATTTTCATAAATTCAAATTAGCCTGGGTTAAAAAACAGACCTTATTCTTAAATAAATAGAACTCAATCCTAACTAAACAAAAATTCCCCCATATCATAAAACAACAGCAAAAGTAAAACATAACAAAAAAGTAACAAAAATATGTCTAAGCAATTTCAATATGATGTTCTCTCTCTTTCCCTATCTCTCCCTCTCCCTCTCATTTCTTCTTTCTCCCTTCCGTACTCATTAACTTCCTGTTATCTTGTGGTGGATATTGGAGCCATCTTTCCACTGAAATTTAACTTAGGGCACAGCAGAGATATTTCTGATTAGCTAATTCATTATAGTCACTTCACCCCAACTTCATATTATTGTATAGTCTTTAGACATCATAATATATGATCTCTCACTCTTTTATCTGTTTTTTACTTCATATTAAGCAGATTAATTTTTCTATGATCCATCTATTAGACTTTCCTTTTACTTGAAATAGTTAATATATCGTTTGATTACAGACAATAGTACCAATCCACAACATACCATACCATGCCATACTGTACTGACATATACTATGATGGTTATTGCACTAAGTTGATAGTCTTTTTGTTATTACTTGTCATTATATGCCCTTCTGATTACTATTTAGTCAAGTAAACACAAATTAACTCAAATGTTAACTTAAAAGTTTTGAATGTTATTAATTTAAATTTGTTCTTACTATTTCTTCTTTAAAAGCACAGCCTACGGGCAACGGGGTACTGAAGAAATTACTCAGAGGTTAGAAGAAATTGTTATTATTGCAATTTCTGACCCTGGGTTCCATTTCTAAACCCCATATGGTAGCTCACAAATATCTATAATTCCATTTGCAGGCAATGCCACACCATTTTCTGCTGTTGTATAATGCATGCTTGTACATACAGGCAAAACATAATCATATACATAAACTTTTTTAAAAGTCTTTACAAAGAATGATATAACCAGAAAATCTCCATCTATAAAACAAGTTTTAATTTCAAAATAAAGTCACATATTTTACAAAGTCACATATTCACAAAATAAAGTCTTCAATAGTCATTCAGAAGAAATCACATCATATGCTAAAAGGAACATGTAACTTGACACTATCCTGACAAACACTGACAGGTGAACATAGATAAATACCTAATCTTTCTATCTCTGTGTCCTTTCAGTGGAGTAGGGATCAAAATATTTAACTTCATCTGATTATATGTCTTATTATATAAAAACATAAACATAAGCAGTCATAAGAAGATAGAAAAGATGCCTAATAGGTTGTTGTTGTTTTTTCTTTTCTTTTCAGCACAATATAGAGCAATGTGCTCATTGTTAGGGTTTTCCAAGAGGGTTGCTTCCACCAGTATCATCACTGTGGTCATTATTGTCTGCTGTGCTTCTCTGTGATGCCTAGCATGACTACTGAACCTTTCTATTAAATCGGCTTCATTATTTTTTTCTTGTCCTTAGCAATAGTTGATAATTGATATTATACAAAGGTATACTATGGCAAATATACTGCAGGGTGACCTGAAGTGGATTGCTTGAACAAATGTGAGTCTAGAACTAGATTCAAACCTTATTTAATGACCTTTTTCCTATAGAGACTACACAGTCACCTCTCATTGCTGATCATCTACTAAGAGACTTTCAACTGCCCCGTGGCTCTTTGTGCCACATAGATTTACTTTCTTCACAGCCATTTTTAATTATTTTCTATTCCCTTTCAAAGCCTATAAAATAATAATATGTCACATTTTAATAGTGCCGCAGAGGAAATGATTTAACAAATTCAGATATCTGCTAATGTGTGTGACAGCAGATGATGTTTTTAGCAGTATAATGCAAAGAAGTTTCACCCTTTCCTTAAGAACATTGATTCCCTAGCAGGTGACTATTTTCCAACTTGATTTACCTTCAAAGACTAATATTTCCAGACGTCCATAGATCATATACATATTCTTGTATCACAAAAATATGACTGAAGTGTCATTTTAAGGAACAAGATTATAACCTCCCAAGTTAGATATGGCACAAGTTTTATTCTGTTTATTCTGTACAACTCCTATCCATAAGAACTGAGAGAAACAAAACAAACAAAACCAAAACAGGAGCAAACCTGGCAATCACTGGTTCGTGACACTGGACATCCCTGTGTCTAGATCTGCTACCCATTAGAAATTTAGAAGACTCCTATTTGTCTAGACAATGGCAACAAATAGAATGACTACCTTAATACTGTTACCTTCTAATTGCATCTTAGTTGTTCAGGGTCAGCATGGTTCAATCACCTATGCAAAGTTCTTCCTCAAAGTAAATGTTTTACTTGTTGATAAAGAATCAGACATTTGGACAATTGGAATCATAAGTGGACATAAATAACTTTCCATGTGCTTTATTACCAGTTCCTGTTTAAAAAAATCATCTGTGTTGCTAGGAACTTAAAAGTAGCTTCTCAAGTCTCTTTACCAACTGTCTCAGAGTAGAGATATAACTATAGGATGAAGGAAGAAGGGAAAAAAAAGCAGTTGACTTGTCATATATTGACAGTTTTGTATCCTCGCTTTTCTTCAAAATTTGTATGAATAAATTTGGATAGTTCCTGGAAAAGAGTCATACTGTATTAACAATAACTTTATTTAACTCTTGGGTATGCTAGATTGACTATTAAATAGCATTTTATTGTCCCCTTTTCATTGAAAAAAGTTTCTTAAATCATAGAATTATGGTGCTGGAATTCATGCTCCTACACTTTTTATGTGCCCTCCTTATTAGTCTTTGTAACTTCCATATAAATATAAATATAGAAAGCTGTGATTGGATTCCTGGAGGGGATTGGCCAAGACGGAGCAGTAGAATGTAGTTGACACTCGTTCTGTGTTACCCTAAGGCTACAGTTTTGATCACAGGCTGAATGGATTCACTCCTGTCAGCAGAGTGAATTTTATACTCATGTCAGATGTAAAATTTACAATTCTTTTGCCTTTTTCAAGTACAAATGAAGCAAGTATAAATTGAATAGCAGAGTATAACAGCTAAGATCTAAAGAAAATAATTGCAACAAGTATATTCACAAGCCAAGGTTGGTATGTTCAAGGTTATCTACTTGACTGTATGTTTATTATTTTATAATACTAACCTTGACATATATACATGTATGTATACATTTATACAGAAAATCACTTTATGGAAATTAATACCTTGACATTAATAGAAAATCTGAATATGAGCTCTGTATTTATCAATTCTTCCATAGTTTTAGTGAAGAAGTAGGTTTTATTACTTAACCATATAAATGATGCAACTCATTATTATCACCTTTAATCTTATAATGCTTTAAGTCCCTTTACCCAGGTATTAGATTCCAGTGACAGTTGCTTTGAATTTCTTTAAAAAGTACATTCAGATCATAGGTTCCGAGGAAGGTTAAATATAAATTAGTCATAAAGTCAGTTAAAAAAAGATAGGAAATGATTAGGCTGTGTGGTTATTTCTAAGTTTATAGTGTTTTAACACTACTGGTGTTTAATTAAGGGGAATGGCAGCCGATTTTATTTTATGTAATTATTTAAGGCCTCAAAAATTAATGCTCTGCTCCCTCTGTAATGCTGGAGTTCTAAAGCAATGCTGAAGACAACAAAGTCCTATTTGATAGCCCAGCCTTTCAGCCAACAGCTCTTCTTCCTGGCTTTGATGTAGGAATGGTTTATTTAATCAATTATTAATCAAAGTTATGGCATTCTTCTTATATATTTAGGTAAAACTAAAAGATGACTTTCTTGTATTTTATTGCTTAAATAAAAGTTTAAGCAGACTGAGAACATTTGGCTTTGACACGACAGTTACTGAGGTGATTTAAGTTTGAGAGAGCAACTGGTCTCAACTGAATGCTCAGATGAAAAGATGTGTGATTGACTCTCTTTCTCTGTGTGTGTGTTCGTGTGTGTGTGTGTGTGTGTGTCTGTGTTTAATATGATTTTCCAGCAGCAGATGATGAGTGTGAGCCAAAGTCCAGAACACTTTTGATAACCTGCGCTCTGATAACAAAACCCAGTATAGATATTTTGATTAGCATTTTCTTTGCACAGGTGTTAAAGCCGACAGGAAACAGCTGAAACACCAGCATAGTGGCATAAGCCGGGCAGCTGGACACTTCTTGCATGGAGAATCTTGAGCAGTTGGTAACATTTGGCAGCTTTACATAGAAAGAAATGACTGCTAGCAAAATCTCAACTGCTGCTAATTAGCAGCAATGAACTGTGGGTAGGACAGTGCGTTTTAATGTGAGAAGATTTTTACAGTAACCACCATACTAAGGAGGTGAAATAGAATGAAATGCTCCCTAGCTGACCCTCGTAGTAATCCAAGCTGCATATTGCAATAATCCTGTAAATTACTATGCTTTCTTATACAGGAACTTGGAGTTAATTAGTAATTTAACATTCCTCTACACTATTAAATGTCTCTCTTGCATTATATTATGTTGTTTCATGGGCTTACCTTAAACACTAATGGGGTTTTGTTATATTTTCTCAAAACAGTAACAGTAAAATAAAACCGAGCTAGGAAATTAATTAGTTATCTTTTACCTTTGATTTACCTGTTATTAACCATTAAGTGGTGGTACCCATTTTTAAAGTGGTTTGCGAGGTTACGTGGAGATGAATAGGATGCCAGAATATATTACTGAGCAAATGTGAATAAAAATGAGTTGTGTACATGCTTCAAGCCACCATGCTAAGGACGTAGAATGCAAAGCAGATGCAGTTCATATTTCTGATCTAAGAGAGCAGACTAATCATTTCTGGGCAAGGGAGGGAGGATGGAGATAAAGAAGGAAACCCTATTGACTTGGATCCTCTAATTTCCATGGACTTTTTATAAAGAAAATGTGCATAGCATTCTTAGGTATATGTCATAAAACATTAACCCATTAGACTGAGGTATTCAATTAAATGATATAGAGAAAATGCACTTTCTTAGTTTTTAATTTGTAAATAACAGAGGGTTCTATGCAGAATGTCTTGCTCAGAATTTGAGACTATTTCTATTTATGTAATCTATAAATTTCTGATAAGAACATCTGACATAAATGGCTATAACAGTAAAATTATTCTAATGAATTAAAGAGAATAACAAAGGCTAAATTGTTCAGCTTCGACTTCTTTAACTAGCCACCTATTCTATGAATGGCTGATCAATCAAGCAATGTCACCTGTGTGCACTTTTAAAATTGTTTCTGTGCTATGACATCGAAATGCTACTGTGTTCTTTGTATAAAAGACAAAGGAAGATTTTTTATTTGGCATCTCAAAGATCATTGTGATCTTAGCCGTGGAACAATTTAGTGAAAGCAGAGCTTCAGAAGAGAAGCAACGCTGGCTGCTAGGCGGGGCCCGCTTCCACACAAATGTATCCGTCTCTTGGGGCTCCCTCTAAGAGTAGCAGCTACCATTTAAAACCCCATCCTTTGCAGCTGAATTTGAACGTTACATAAAAAATTTATCCATGCTTGAAGAGATTTCTGCTTTTCTGTCCTCTCCATTGTTAGACAAATTGAAGTGTGCACTCAGAGGGAGAGTGGCAGTGAACTGCGAATTTATTTACTCATTTGATTCTAATATTGAGAAAGTCTACTCACTCTGTTCAAAGGGTACAGCAACAATGCAAGTGACATCAGGTCACCCGGCACTTCATAGCTACCTGTGAGATAGAATTGTTCTCCTTGCAGATAGGAAGTGGCTGAAGCCTCTTTTCTCATCAATGTCTATTATGATTGATGGCTCTATGGTCACATTGAATATGCCCTTTTTAAATAATTCACAATGTCATCGCCATAGTACTAGTTTATAACTAGCCTGTTATTTTTACCTTTGTTCATTCACTATCAGAAGGTTAGATAAATTAAGTGTTGTGGATTTTGGTAGCATTATACTCAACCAAAGTGGTGTTTATAGCCTAAGAACAACAAAGCATCCGTTTTATCATTTTCTTCACAGACCTCTGGATGCTTCTCTCTCAATAAATCCTGAAAGGAAACTCTGATCAAGCAGGAACATTTGTAGGGTTTAACCTGAAAGCTTAGGGATCCTAAGTCATCATAAGATTTTTCAGGAGAAAAAGCAGTCACACTGGGTGGAGACAAAGGTAATGCTACACAAATCCTGTACATTTAACAACAAAGAGTTTATTTGTGCATTGTTTTCACTACACAAATAGCTTGTTTATGTAGTGTTGAAGTTCCAAACTGAAATTAGAGCTTATTTCCAAATATCTAATACCTGACTTGCTTAACTGGCATTTATACAAATAATCAGACAAGTGTGCCTTTACAAACATTGATGGCGACCTCCCCATGAAAAGTAGTATAATATGTCATTTTCTAAAGCAATTAGCAATTAGAAGTTGGTGTTAAAATCATTGAATGTAAATGAGGCCCTCAATATCCCTTTACTTTATGGGACATTTAGAATGATTATATTAGTGGGTTTAATTTTTTTTAATGAAGTAGTGGTAGCTAGTGGTAGTTACTAAGTGAATAATTAAACTCATAGTACAAATTCTGTTCAGTTATACATTAATTGTGGGTGTGACATTCATAAAGACAAACATAAGAATTCAGACTGCCGAAGGAAATTCTATTTCTGTAAGCAAACTTTATTTAGTTATTGTTATTAACACTCTGTCATAGTTAGTCAAAGTGTTTTATTTGTACAAGTTTCTTTACTGAGATAAGAAGTTCACTGTTCATAATCAGCCTACACTATAATACACAGATTTATCCAGAAATTGTAGGCCAATAGAATTCCGTCACTGGAATAATGTGCATCAACATGCTTAACTTTGGATTATTGTTACTTTTTTTTACTTTTTATTATATTACTAAATTTTATCTCTCAAACTTACAGTGTTCAGGGATGAAGGAATGTGAAAATTGCTTGAACTTGAACTTGTTAATGGCTTTATGCCTTAAAAAATAATCAAACTTATAACAGAAAAGGATCTAATATCAGGAATATTGTAACCAAAACCATAATACTTCCAGCCATTCATTCACTCAATAAATAGTAATTAGTCACCAAAAAATGAAGGCATTTGGTCTTTTTTTGTATATGACATTTATTGTAGTGAGAAAAACAGCAAGGAAAAAATATTTTTTTTAAACAAAGAAACCGCACATGGTAACAAGTGCTCTGAAGAAATTCATCAAAGTGATGTGGTAGAGTTAGAATGGGAGGAACAGACTGCAAGGTCTTTATATAGACTGGGTGGCTGGGGCAAGTCTTCCTGTGTCGGCCACATGATGCTGAGGAAAACAATGGGCAGGCACTGGCTATGCCCAGCTCTTGGACCAGATGAGTTCCTATCAGTAATGCCAAGGTCCCCTCTGTGGTGGCGTAAACAAACATGGCATTTCAAAATGACTGGAACAATGAGGGAAGGCTGATAAAATTAGGTAACAGAGGCAGATCAGCACAAGTGTGCAGGGGTGAGAGGCTGGGTATTCGTCTTAGTGCAATGAGAAGCTAGGGAGGAAGGTCAAGAGAGGAGACACCCTTTACTCCCACAGTCCAAAACTTCCCTGTAGAGTTGAGCATAGGTTTGAAGTCTTGCCCTCAGTCGACTGACTGTTCCTTCATTCCTGAGAGAGTCAGATTCGAAGACTCCAGAAAGCAATTTGAGGAAATTAAAAAAATTTAAATAAATATCTAACACAGTCTTTGACACAGTGTAAAAAATTCAGTAAATTAAGCATCTCTAACTTTTTATCTAACATAAGTCTAAACACTACTGAGCACTAACTTTGCAATCCTTGCTAGTACCGTGTAAATTAATTCTTTTTTATGTTGCTTTATTTTTTTCCTTAGCATAAAATTAAGCAAAAGAAAATGATAAAAGGTTGTGACCTGTTTTTAAAGCAGGAACAATTTAACTAGCTACAGGTGTTAGTAAAGTAAGTGGCTGCAGGGAGCAAACTTCAGGCCGGGCAGACCAACATGATCTGGAAAAGTAGGACTTGGAAACGCAACATACGCCGAGATCCATTCAAGCCACCGCCAGATCAGGATGACTTCTGGGATGTCTGCACAATATTTAACCTTTCTCCAGTAAGCCTTTTAATTATGTGACTTCCTGGCCTTCTGTATGTTCTCACTTCTTAAATTGTTACTTAGAAGGAATTCTGGGTAATTAAGTTTCCTAGAAGAAAAGTCCTCTTTCCTGAAGTGCATTTGGGGAAACCACAGTGGACCACAGTCGAGAAAAGGGGACACATGTTTGAGGTCATATCTAGTTCCTGTTCATCTCAGTCAGCTCTTACACCGAAGAGTGTATCTTTGTTCTTGCCTGCGGAAACAGATATTGGCTGCTTGTATTTTTACCATGGTCTGTATGGATTCTCTGCCTTTGAAATAAAAATAGATTGCTGCTGCTGATAGGGTCAGAGGACCTCAAGACACTCCATAAGATGTTAACTGAGCCCTTAGCATGTATAAGCTATATTACATTCTAATATAAAATATATAGTAATCTACACTAATCTATGATGTATATATATATATATATATATATATATATATGTGTGTGTGTGTGCTAATATATATATACTTATATATTACACTAATACATGTTACATACAGTATTATGGCACACATGCATATATTTGTTTATTGTGCACATACATATGTATGTCCTTTGTAACACAGCAGTGGTGTACTATCCCATTTTACAGGTCAACAGAGAAAGGGCTAAAAGGTCTATGGAAATTTTTAGGTTATTGTGAAAGAGATAGGATATTAAGTAAGTGTACTTTTGCCAAAACCATTATCTTCAGAAGATTTAGTGTTTAGAGTACTTAAACATTCATGGTTAATATGAATAATTTGAACCACTAAACTAAAACTATTTTTATTAATTTGTATTAAAATATCTTAGTTTTTAGCATTATAGTTTCTTGAAACACAAACTTTAAAAACCTGTAATGTTTTTAAGGGAACAAGCTTTTTATCAATTTTGGATATAGAGCCATTTATTTTATGAAGTATTTTAGTTTAATAAAA
>JAQHUG010000108.1:5519909-5535693 GCA_028555095.1 Dicrostonyx torquatus
TGATGATAGGTTATGCTTGAGAGAATATAGAATAAGGGAAACACTCCCCCATTGCTGATGGGAGTGCAAACTTGTACAGCCACTTGGGAAGTCAGTATGGCAATTTCTCAGAAAATTTGGAAACAATCTACCTCAACACCCAGCAATACCGCTGTTGAGTATATATCCAAAGGATGCTTGCTCAAATATGTTCACAGCAGCATTATTTGTAATAACAATAACCTGGAAATAACCAAATGCCCCTAAACTGAAGAATGAATAAAGAAATGGTATATTTAAAAATGGAAAATAACTTTCGTAGTGAATGGCAATTTCCCATTCAATAACATCCAATAAATCTAAATATTTAAGCAGCCAAATGAAAAATAAAGTTCATTATGTAAGAAATTAAGAGGTGTCAAGAAGAAGAATAAAAGAATCCAAATAAATGCATAAAATTCAAATGTACACTCAGGAAACAGTCAATAAATATATTAGAAATAAAGATGGAAGAAATGACATATGCTCAAAAGAATGACTAGCCAAGTTATCAGTAAGGGGAAACATACGAAACTTTTAGTTAGTCACTGGGACAAATCAAATTATCTTAAGTAACATAACATTGAAATGATTCACTTGAAGCAAAGCAGGAAACAAAAGAATATCCCAGAGACTTTTGTATATGAATTTGCATAAATATCTTTTGCAAAAATATCTACTTAGAGAACCTTCTTTCAAATAGCATAGTATCATGATTCTGCATCATTTTTATTCAAATACAAACTAATAAAGGACTATAGAAAGCTATATGGAAATTATCCATACTCTCATAGTAGTAAAATCTCTGTACTTACTAAATGAATCTCATAAATAGGAAAGATTGACAAGTATAAATACATATACAATTTTTGATGTCAACATACAGAGTCAGAGAAAAGCATTGCTGCCTAATTGGTACACAAATGCCCAAGCATTCTACTGTAAAAGAAGACAAGAAATAGCAGCCCAAAAAAGACAAACGTAACAACATAATTCGCATAGCACCAATATCAATGTAAGTGGTCAGAAAAAGTCATTTAAAAATTTACTTTCAAAGGAGAGCTACAAAATCACATTATGTGATTTATTTGTCACGTACAATCTTCAAAGGCCAGTTATGAAAGGTTACAATCTCTATATGTATTTTATAAATTTAACGTGGTGTGTTGTGTGTGTGTGTGTGTGTTATGTATACGCATATACATGTAAAGGTCCATTTTAGGAGTCCTCCTATATCACATTACCATTTTTTATATAGGTCTCCCTCTAAACCTGAGACTTACAGTTCAGAAAGATTGAATGGGCAGTTGCCGTTAGGACTCTCTCTGTCTCTTCTGAAGTCACTGATATGAGTCATGCTCTTATGCTTAGATTTTATGTGTCTGATATGATCTGAACTCAGGTTCTTATGCTTGCACAGCAAGCATTTAAGGCACTGAGCTATCTCACTGAACCCAAAATATCTCTCATGAGCACGTATGCTTAAAACTTTAAACATGCCCATTGACCAAGTAATTACATTGTTACAAGTTTATCTGAAGTTAAGAGCCACACACTGAAGACTACTGTCTGAGATCAATGCAGCAACATTTTCAATAGCTGAACAAAGGATCCACTTAATGAAACCGTTTTCTTTATTATTCAAGAACAGCAGTTCATAGAGTTTGTTTCGGAAAGGAGGATGTTGTATTAATGTTTGCCCGGACTGTCCTACATGCCGATGTGAAACAGAAGAAAGAGTTTGTCCTGGAAGAAATTATTACATGTGAGTGAGGGAAATGGAATCTGGCACAGGAAAGCAGTTACAGAATGGTCACCAAATGGCAGAAGTTTCTTTACTTAATTCTAAAGAAGCTGTAAACTGACATGCTCTTTAGTGTTGTCCTGATTGGACGTCAGGATCTTTAGGGACTCATATCCATCACTCAGTAGATGCAGGTTGCAATCAGTGAGGCCAGCAGTTGAGAGCAAGTCTCTGAGAAAAACTCTATTGCCAGTTTCTACCTCCAAACACACTATTCATGGGGGAAAATGCACAGTCTTTCATTAAGAATGAGTAGAGCGAGGTAAACTATTCACACTGAGACTCTACAGGTAGGTCATTGGGGGATTTGCTGTCACAATGAGCTCACCTGCAACTTTTGAATTTGTCTTGGTATCACAATATGTTTCTGTGGGCCTTTAAATTTGAAATCTGTCTCAGAGTCTCTTGTGTTATAAGGCTGATCCCAGGAGAGTGGCACAAGGAGGATTTCAATGTCGACAGGGAAAATTTAGTAGGGGGATTCTTATCACTAGGGTTGTGGGACCCTGGTCATTTTTCATCCTCCTCCTTTTTCCCCTACCCCAAATTGTCATTAGGTGAATGGGTGCTCCTCTACAAATTTCATCCTTGGTATTACATCACAGTAACAAATTATTGGGATCAAGTAATTGTGGACTAAAACCTGCAAAACAGAAAAGCAAAATAACTCTTTTATTCTAAGTCAATTTATCACAACAGTTTATTACATCATGGAAAGACAATACAAGCTATATATATTTCTTAGTTTTTCACTAGAAAACTAATAATAAATTGGGAACAGAAATTACAAAACAAAATACAATGGGGTATAGTAATAATAGTAGAAAAATCATATTGAAAATATTTTGCAAAGGTCCATTTCTTCTGTTGCCCAAGTCTCTAGTCTACAAAATAATGGTGGGAAACAAGGAAGGTCATTATATATTAACAAACACAGAAATGTCTGAACAATTTCTAGAATACCTGCTTACTTGACAGACAATTCTTTCGTCTCAGCCTCTTAAGGAAAACAAATTAGAACTTGTTTAAGATTTGTTCTTTAGTTCAAACACAAGATCTTACACTAAACTTTCTCTTGCATATGTGTCCTACCAATGCCTCACCTACCTAAATGGTTACAAATTACCCAGCCTTTTTTTTATGGACATTTCAAACATTTTCTTAGTTTATTGAAGTAAAATTCAGTTACTGTTCAGTCTTTTTGAGAACTGCTTCTGTTATCACTTCAGTCTTGATGACAATTCTAAACTTTCATTAATGCACATCCCAAGGAACCTAGCTTTATAGTCACTCTTCTTCTTGCTCACATAACACATGGATATTGACACAGTCATGTCACCAAGTACATGTCATATATAAAACAAAGATACATTCTGTTCTCATAGCTGTTCCTTCTAGGGTTTGAAGGATTGTACATTATTTTTTATTCATCTGCATAAAGCTCACCACCTTATGTGAGTTTCATGTTATCTAGCTTCACCATTTAATTTACCCTCAGATTATTTTCCAATTTTCTACATACCCTGAACATTAATGTGGTAGGTGATATATATTCTATTCCAACATTGCTCATCATCAGAAAAAAAAGAGGGAGTGTATTTTTTATTCTATATCTTATAAGTCTTCCCTTTGATCCCTTCTAATTAACTGTATTACTTCCAGTTGGTTATTTTAAATTCACGAAACATTCATATGCACATTTACTGTATATAACATGGCTATTGCTTTCCTACCTGAACTGATAATAAGAACCTATTTTTATTTTTTAGGTAAAGAAAGTGTGCTGTAGCAGAAGCATACTGTCTGCTTGGGAGAGAAGATAACCGTCTTAATCTCCTTTTTTTTTGCATAGTGAGTATGTTTAGAGACTTCTTTGGGTCTTGTATTTTCTTTATTAGTGGTCCATTAAGTACAGCTTGGTTGTCTTGTGGACAAAACCTAGCATTATGAGTCAGAACATAGGTTATTTTTCCTTTCCTGTTAATTATTTGCATCAACTTACAGAAGTCACTAAACTTCTAAATACTTTAAAGTCCTCTTGTGGAAGAGGAACTACCACAGTAGTCAGAAAGTTTCACTGGTTCAAAAAGAGAATTTACATATAATAAAAAATATATCAATGTTATTGAGACCTACATATTAGATAATTTATCTTCACATTTATATTTATTTTTAAACAATAACACCCATTAGATTAAACTTTATATGGGACAACTCTTGTTTTAGGAACATATCCTAAAAGATTGTCATAGCTAAAAATAACCAGCAAGCAATATTAGAAATTGGAAATCAGCTGTAAGTGTGTTTTAATTTAATTACAATGACAATAGACAGGTATTAAGGCATAAGGTCATAGAGTTCAAATAGTACAATACATGCCCATCTATTATGTGATCTGTGAATTTCAGTCATCAAAAACTCAATTGCTCAAGGAATGTTTCAGCATGTAATCAATTATATTTCATTAAAAAGTGCCCTATGTGGTGCATTTGCTTTTCTCTAACCTTACATATTCCTTTAATCTGCAATCCTATAAAATCATTGCATAAAGAAAATGAAAGTTCATATGTATATGTACTTGCTAACACATAAAATTATTATGCTATTTAACCAACATAAAAATTTTGGTTGTTCTTTTAAAAAGTATACATAATATTTTATCCATGATCTTTCAAGCCATATTCAGAGATCAGTATTGGTAATACAAGTATGTGTTTAAAAATATCACCAATCATTTTACTTGAATCTTTTGAAGTTATTAATGATCTTCCAAAGATTCATTATTCACCCAACATAGAGTAGTTAACATTTAAGCTTTAACAATGGCTTCCAGGTTGCTGTAGATGTTTTATTCAATAGGAAGAATTGGATTGTGTATAACCCCAAGAAAAGATACTGTAATTAATTGGAAAATTGCTATGACATTGGTAAGTATTTTAAACCTTAATTATTTTTTCTTTTTCTTTCTGCTACAAATGATCTGAAAAGCTGGCACTTTTAAAAAAGTAGAGTATTTAGCTGGAGAACCAAAATGTTAATACTGCAGTGGTTTCTTTTCTTTCTTTTTTTTTAATTTTACAGACCTTCAAAACCTAAATAGTCTTGTTCTTTGTAAGTTTTAAATTAATGGCTAAGGCCAAAACAGGCCTAATTTGAGGGAAAGAAATCTTTGTGCAAGGAACTTATTCTTTTAAGCTCCAGAGAAATGTGGTGCATTTATCAGCTTTGAGTGGATATCATTGTGTTTATAACAGAGTGGAGGCACCATGCAATTTTGCTCCTGAAATTGGTTTATATAGATGACTGGTTGCTGTGAAGTGTGTGTCAGAGTTCCATGCAGCTGTTATGAAGTAGTACAATTGTCATCGCTTCTTACATGGTTGTTGAGAAGAGCTTGAGAGCCCAGCTCAGTCAGCTGTTGAATAGATAACCCAACACAGTTAACGTGGCATACATTGTAAAGAATTACATGCCTGCTACAATGAGCTTTGGGCCTTTGGTCTAGATAATAATCCTGGTGGGTGTACCACGTGCACTGGCTGTCGGATCACTCAGATATAACTGACGAAACATTAAGAAAAATGTCAGTGGGCTGAAAGAAAAATGTTCTTGCGAGTTTGTTTAAGGTTCATGTAAACAGCTATGTGTAGTTTTAACCCCAAATCTCCCAAAAACTTGACTGCCAAGCTCAAAGTCTAAAACAATATACAAGATCTGGAGATGAAAACCCATTTTGGCTGCATTTAATTACGCTGGTGTGTTTGAAAGCACTTATTATCTGAATGTTTTGGTTACAAAGATCTGGTCTTTGCATTTTGTAGAAAATGAAGGCTTTTCAGAAATCAGCTTATATATACAGCATTTAAATCAAGAGTAGAAAATACAATTATTGATAATTTTGGGATGACGGTGGTTTTGAATTTTAATTACTGGAAGCAGTAAGAATGGCAATGTAGACATCTGGGGTGATTTTTAATTAAAATGAAATGAAAACACAGGAGAAAATATCACTATTTGCCACTTAAGCATAGACACAAACAGTGGGATAATTAGCATGCTATCTTAATGTCCATGAAGCCCAAAGGATGGAGAAAC
This sequence comes from Dicrostonyx torquatus, assembly GCA_028555095.1. NCBI lineage: Eukaryota > Metazoa > Chordata > Mammalia > Rodentia > Cricetidae > Dicrostonyx > Dicrostonyx torquatus. Next base: position 5,525,827 of record JAQHUG010000108.1, read on the forward strand.
CACCGATGTTACAGGATTTCCAACTTAAAGCATCTATTTTTCCCCATCTTCTAACTTGTGCTCTGGACTTGTCACAGCCCATATGGCATGTCACAAACATGGCCTGAAGCAGGACTGCTCTGATTCCTATACCCATCGGAAGGCTTTATGGATGCAGCATCTGCTTAAGCAGAGGAAATTCTTATGTCATGTATTTTATATCTTCAAAACTAACCCTTTCATCTCCATTGCCTCTATAAATAATAGCTTCATACTGTATGTAATGTATACAAAAGGCAAGAGTCCTTGTTCCAGTGACCCACGTGATAGGGAAGAGTTACCATAACTTGAACATTGTTTTTAATATTTCCAATTGTATTTGACAAATATATATATATATATATATATATATATATATAAATATAATTTACCTTTAAAAGGCATGTTAATGAGAAAAATTTGACTACTAACTCTAGAACCAAGAAACTCAAAAAACTCACATATTCAATATACTCTCATATTATTTGAGTAAGAAATAACTTTATCCATATTTTATCTGAATATTTTAAAATTGACAACTTGTTTTTATAATGATAGCAAGAAAATCAATTATCTGAGAAGCCTTATAAATGATATATAATCTATCGGTTAAAATCTTTTTTAACTCATTTCTGTTAATTATAATTCTTAGAGCTGTATTTTGATGGATAAGCTTTTTACATCCTGTCTTTCTTAAATGTAGCCGAGGTGACCAAAAAGAAAGTTTTAAAGGTTTGGATATAATAAGATGCCTCCTTTACCAATGTGTCAATATACATGTGAAACCTCCCTTTAATATCATATGTTAGTCAGTTTTCTGTGATGACCACTTTTGAAATGTGTGTTTTATCATTACCTGATTAATCAGCAAGTAATTATTTTAAAAGACTAAATATTGTTGTGGAGTTTTAATCTTCTGACAAAAAAATATTTTCTTCCTCATTGTTTGGGATTGATTTGGCCATTAAACAGATTTATCCATAGCATTAATAGGAAATTTCTTTATATGATTCTGAGAGTAAACCTCCAAAAACTTTAAATATGTCATTTATTTTTGAAAATTTCATATATCAGTTTTAAAATGATAACAGCAATTGACATGCCAGTCTTGGATGGGAAAGACTCCAAAGCTTTAAACTCTCTAGACTCAAAATCTGGCAAGACTACTGCCCTTTTTTATGAAACCTGAGTTTTCTTATGGTAGACATTATATGGAAGAGACACTACCATTGCTTGTATGCAGTCAAGTGTGCCAGCAGGCTCATAAGTGAGGACACTGGAAACACAAAGAAATCACGTAGCCTTAAGGTAATGACTGCCCCAGGAGCAACAGTGGACTGACACAGAGTAGCCATCAACTCAGCTGGGCCAGCCCAACATGCAAGTCATGAACACATAAATAGTTACTGAAGCCAATAATGATTGATGTGGTTGACAACATGCAGTAGATAACTGAAACAGATGGTGATTATTCTGATGACTTCCTTGAGAAATATTTTCACAAAATAACACTACAATAATAGCAGTTTTTTGCCTCAAGATATAAACTTGTATTTTAATAAGTTTCATTCTAAACATAAGAATTTAAGTGCAGTGTGTACATATTTGTGGTTGGAGAAACAGAAGCCCGAACATCTGTCTCTGTATTATCAAATGTGCCATCTGAATAATGGAATTTGGGTTGAAACATATTTGTTTTTGTTTTGTCTAAATTTAAGTATACTAAGCTCTCTCCTATCCTGATTAACTTTTGACATCTGTTGGCTGTGTTTGATTATTTCTGGAGAGCCCATCACCCTTCTGATGTTAACAGGCTTAGTCACTTAACACTGATCCCAAGAGAAATTGGGGTATATTAGAGCTCATTTGAATGCCTCAAGTGGAACAACATAACACTTTAAGGAATTTATTTTCATTTCTAAAGACCATTGTTGGTGGTGTGGTTTGATTGACCTTGAAGCTAGTTAACAAATATTTTTTTTCAAATATGTTTTTTGTTGATGAACACATAGACTTCTGATGGTGGTTTTTATAGAAATATTTCATGTGTTCAAGCCTGACTGCCTTTCTGAAAAGTAAGAATAGGCTATATTCTAAAGCTATATTACATTTCTATCTTGCTATTTAAAACAGATATATTGAACATTTATAAGCTGCAAGTGTTTGCTGACTCATTTCCCTCCACCAACACAAACAATTTTCTCTAAAAACAGGGCATATTAACTGAAGTTCTCCCTTTGAGAAGACAACCTGTAATTATAACCAGAATTTGCTTTCATTAGCGTACACTGTTCCTGATATACTTCACTGTGTAAGAAGTCAAGCTTGTATTTGGGAGTCCCTAAATTGATAGTATTGTTTCATGTTAGCCACTTTTCACAAAAGAAGCAAATATAGATGCGACTTTTGAAAACATGAGCAAGCAATGATAGGACATAATGATAAATGACCCGGAAGAACTATAGATGTCTATAAACTGGTTGAAAGAACTAAATAGAACACCTTGGCAGAACAAGAAATGGATATGATCATTTTAGAGGGTGAAAACTTTATCTGTCATGAATCATATTTTGAACAGTTCAGGTAGTAATAAGTTTATACTCAAGTCTGTGTCTCTTCTCAAGATTTATTGATACAATTGGAAAGAATGTCAATATTCATCTTTAACAATATGTAAATTCTGAAATACAAATCTAGCCTAAGACTCTTATGCTTAAGAAGTGAAACATATCTCAGAGAAAAATCTAAAAAGTCTATGTGCTGGGTCTAGCATTATTAGGCAACTGTAGATGTCATTTATGTTTCAGGGGGTATGTGTTAAAACTTTAAAATTAGAACAAACCACAAGTTAGATATAGAAGATTATTGCCTACCACATCAATTTCCAAACACCAGTTAATTTCAAAGCACTCATTTGCTGGTGTGAGAGCTACAGCCTCCTCACTTCAAAGGGGGCACTGCTGTGCTCCCAGCAGGAAGCCCAAGTTCAGAGCACAGTTAGGATACAGCTCTCCAGCTTTGGAGAAGCTGGGGCTTCTTTAACTCTAAAACAGCATTCTGAAAAGAGGGATGGCTGTAATAGATGTGTGTGTTGTCTGTATTTTGACTTCTTGTAGAACAGTATATGTAGCATTCAGAGTTCTTCTCTACCCCATTTTGCTGCAGTCAATGATTTTGGTTGGAGTAGAGGAAGGAGTTAGGAATGGCATAATTATTTAGAGTCAGTTCTAAACTCATATTTTCACTAAAATTTAACCATACTATAGAAGAATTTAAGAATGTATGGCAGAATATTCCAATAAGTTATATATGCTGGTTCATTTGTAATATTGTTTATCATTAAATTATTGATATATCAACTAATCATTAGTCAAAAAAATATATTAATCAAATATTATGTTCTATCTTTTTTCAAAACTAAGGACTTAAGAATAGCCGACCAGCTGCCTATCCAGGCAGGAAGAGCTGAGCCACGATCATGGTCCCAGCTGCTTTATTCCTGACCCTGAGCGGGCATATAAGCATCCAGTCCCACAAAAGCCATTGAAAAGCTTCACAGCTGGAGTTCGAGCTGGTGGCACAGCAAGAAAGCCCCATTCCAAAACTGCCACAGCTTTTGCTGAGTCAAGAAATCTCTCTTAAAGGAGCTATGGCAAGCCGCCAGCTGTGCTAAACTTTATATCTGTGTCTAGATTTCCTTTTTAAGCCCCCTCAGGTTTTATGTGGAGTCAGCCAACCACGTTGGGCAGCCAAACTGTTGTATAAAGGGGAGAGATGTGGGTTGTTTGTTCCCAGCACCTGGCTCCCGGCCCCCAGTCACCGGCCCACTCAGCTGCTGGTTGCTTGCTTATGCCCAAAATAACCACATGCCAATTATATTCAATTAAATACTGCGTGGCCCATTATCTCTAGCCTTTTCTTGGCTAGCTCTCACATCTAAACTAACCCATTATAAAAGTCTGTATGTCGCCACGAGGTGGTGACTTACCAGACAGTTCTGAGGTTCGTCCATCTTGGGCGCAGGTTCATGGCGGCTCTCTCACTTCCTTTCTTCCTAGAACTTCCGTTCTGTCTACTCTGCCCACCTAAGGGCTGACCTATCTTATAAGCCAAGGCAGAGTCTTTATTTAACCAATGAAAGCAACAGAAATAAAGACGGACCCTCCTACACCTTCTCTCTTGAAGGTTGACTTCAAGTAATGAATAAGCTAATAGAAAGTAAACAAAGATATATGTGCACTCATACTCATGACACAGAGACTAAAGAATAAGTACATTTTTTCAAAGACTTCAATAGAGGAAGTGGCTTTCCAGTTTGTGGTCTTGAGGAAGAATTGGTGGAAGAGTCTAGACTGGAGGAAAAGCTAAGTGCCTAATTACACATTTGCTTTCCCCTCATATTTGATATATTTCACTAACATCCCAGTTGCCTTAAATTTTTGCTTGCATTGTAGTAATTCTATCCTAATTTTCTATGTCGTTTTCAGCCAGTTATGCCATGCAGTATTCTCTTCTGTTCCTTGCCTCTTTCACATGACCACTGTCATCATTGTTAGGGTAGAGACAGATAATCTATTTCATCTAGACAGCCATGTCCATGCCTCACTGCTACACAGCTTCACAGTGTTCATTGGATATGGTAACCTACCACAGCCTTCAGACTTCCTTCTGCCACTTTGAGCATTCCCATGGCAATCTGTGTATTTCCATTGCCCTCTGGACATATTACTGTGGTAATTCCCTTGTTGATCTCTCTTCTGTCTCTCCATTTATTGCTTTATTTTAAAAGGTGGCAGTTTAAATTCTACCCCTTTCTTAAAGGTTTTGGGTCCCTGCTCTGAAGAATGTTGTTATGGTCAGGCTCCTTCTTCAGTCATATCAATTGACAAAATGCTAACACTGCCCAGTTTGCTTTTCAGAGCTGACAACAATCTCCTGAAATCTCTCTGTTGACATCAGACATCCCTCTGCTTCTTACCAAAGCAATCTTGTGCCTTCATGTTTATTGAGTAGGTATGTGGCCTTAGCAGCTGCAGAATCTCAGGTGAGTTGTTAAAAACGAGAAATTTGAGAGCCTCAACTGCCTGGCTGAAATAGAACTGCAAGTTTCTACGACTCCTAGAGGATTTAAACCTGTGTCACTTTTTAAAAAAATATTTATTTATTTATTATGTATACAATAGTCTGTCTGTGTGTACGTCTGGAGGTCAGAAGAGGGCACCAGACCTCATTACAGATGGTTGTGAGCCACCATGTAGTTGCCAGGAATTGAACTCAGGACCTTTGGAAGAGCAGGCAGTGCTCTTAACCACTGAGCCATCTCTCCAGCCCCCCCCCCCTGTGTCACTTTTTAAGGAGAACTGGAGTTTATGCCCTTAGAGCTAAGTTATTTTTTATTATAAATATCTTCAATAATTACCAGAGTTTCAAAGTGGGAGTGACTCTGCTGAGGACAGAGCATAGTATCAGATAGCACAGACTTTCATTAGTATTGAACTAAATTTGATTATTTTTGCTGTATTCAGAAGATCACAATTGCATATTTGTTGCATAAAAATGATATTATTTAGTTTGCCCTATGACTACTGAAACTACCATGTGGTTGTATCATTGAGATGCACATTAGGAGATATGACATATAAGACCTTTATATTCTGCAGGTCTCAGTGTGCTGAGTAGTGCTGAGAACAAATGCATCTGCCATTCAGTATAGGAATCAATTCTAGAATTATCACATGTAACAATGCATATCTTGTTACTGGGATAACTCAAAATGTACTACTTTATTTAATAGTTTGAAATAAAACTCATAAAATCATCTGTATATGACATCTACAGATATGCTTCCAGGATTGGATGCTTGATAAAGTCACGTGGTGAAGTTCTATGCCATCTCAGGTATGCTAAGAAAAACATTTCCTTTCTGTGAAAAATAATGACCACTTTTTGAATTAAACAAATATTATTTAATACTTTTATTTAAAATTTAAATACATTTCAACTAAATGTATTTTAATTGAACTTTTTTATGCAGCAATGTGTACAGAACAAGAGTGTATAGAAGAATAATGTACGGAAGGTTCTAAATCTCATTCAGTTTCCATATTCTGACTATCTCACATTAATAGCATATAATTGTTTTAATAAATTAGGAAAAATGACACACTTTGAGTAGTGAAACCATTGGGTTAGATTTCTTGAGGTTTTTTTTTTTTAAACAGATTCCTTTTTTTATCCCAGCACCTTTCCCAGAATAACATCTTATACTTGACCCTGTCACTGCTTTTCACTGATGTTTCTCCACACTTGCTTTGTTTTGAGTGGCTTTGAGCATTTTGTGCTTTGCCACTTTTTAAAAACATGTTCCTCTATTAGGATTTTACTGATATGATTTCCCATTATGAGCTGAAGTTCCAGAATTTTGATATGTGACATCTCATATCAAAACCACATAGGGTAACATTTATCTTAGATATCATGGGCCCTGATCACCAACCTAAAGAATTTGCCAGATTTCTTTAGCTTCATCCGTCTTTTCACAGTGTTTTCAGAAAAGCAGACACAGTGCACAGCCCACACCAGCACAAGACAGATTACTGTTTTCTTTCATTTCAGTTGGAATATTTCTGTAGATTACTTGGCACCCTTCTCCATGAATGATTTGACTTTCCCCTTCTGTTCGGCTATCTCCTCACTTTGATAATAGTCAACTCATGTCTATTTACTTTGCGCACACATAAACACACATAAACACTCATATATTCACACACAGAAATACACATAAACACACACTCATACGCATTTTCAGATTAGATTGATTAAGAAGTCAGTGTGATGATGCCTCTTAAGTGTAAACCATTGTTACACACACACACACACACACACACACACACACACATACACATATATCATTCCATCTTTCTTCTTGGCTTATTTGAAACTCCTCATTCCTATAGTGACAAAAATAACTCATAGAACACAGTACCCATTTAATTTATTATTTAAAATATGTTTTAAAAGTTATCATATTGTATGGGACAATTTGATATTGTGGAATGAATATACTAAACTAAGAGGACCCATGAGAGTGAAATGGGCAAAATGGAACAAGATATGCTTAGACTAGACAGGAAAGAAGAACTTATACAAAATTGCATCTCTGTGTTGCAAGATACCGTTTTCAAGTAACTTTACTTTCTTCAAAGTAAGATCCCATCATAACAGAACTGACAAGAATTATTAAAGACAAAAGATTCAACACTGAATTTGAGTATGTTTGAAGATGCTTTCAGCAATAGTTTATAGCCACATAAAGAGGTTTATCAGAGAATATATCTGATAAGTGGTGGATGACACCTCTAATCTTACAGACTTCTATCTTCTGATACAGTACCAAGAGAAAAATGCATCAAGATGCAACCTATACAACACAAGTCAGACAAAATCCAAGAAAGAAGAACAGGAAGTGGTTATGAAGTCCCATCCCTAAATGAAGATGTTTTAAACTTTGATAGCTTTTAGGAGAAGAAACATCAGTTTTCCTTAATGATGTAACACCTGGTATATCAATCACGCTCCAAAGAATCCTCTGCTTCCAGGACTGGTTATGAAAAGTTGCATTAAGGCAATGCTACCACATTATTTTCTTTGTTGAGCTATTTGTTTTCAGATTAGTCTTGTTCATTGGGTTTTCATGGAGAAGAGAATTTCCAGTGTGTTATATGTAAACTAAATAGTCTCTGTTGTATCCAAGCAATAAGTTTTCTCTATCTTCTTTAGTTCTATACACAGAACGCAGACATAAAATGCTTGTTCAAAGTCTCATTATCATGAAGGAAGTCTGAATACATCACCTTCCTTTCTTGACTTCAAAGACTTAAAAACTGTTTTTTCTATAGTTTTCATTAAAATTTTTATTGATTATTTGAGAATTTTATACAGCATATTGTGGTCTTAATGATGCCTTTTTCCGGACTAATGCAAAATTTTCAACTACTTGCTTATCTAATCAACTCCATTCTCTTTTCTCTCTCTCCATTGAGTTCATATTGTGTTGTCAACCACTCCTGAAAGCAGAGGATTCTTTGGAGTTTGATTGATATACCAGGTGTTACATCATTAAGGAAAACTGACGTTTCTTTTCCTAAAAGCTATCAAAGGTTAAAACATCTTCATTTAGGGATAGGATTTCATAACCACTTCCTGTCTTTCTTTCTTGGATTTTGTCTGACTTGTGCTTGTACAGGTTGTGTGTATGCTGTCACAATTGCCATGAGTTAATATGTATGACTAACTTCCATGCTTTGTCTATCAAACACTGTTTCCTTGAAATCATCTACCCCCTGGCATTATAACCCTTTCTGTCTCTCTTCTACCTTGCAGTATAATACACATGCTTTATTTATAGCTGTGCACTCTGAAGTCTCTTAGTCTCTTGTTGACCAGTTGTGAGTCTCTGTGTTAAATGCCATCTATTACATGAAAAAAACATTTTTGGTGTGTTTCGAGAAATGCACTGATATATGGATATAGTAATAAAACATTTGGAGTTTCTCAATGTTATGTCCATTTAGAAGAACAGGAATAGGTTTCACCATAGGATCCATGACCTATCTAATCACATGTTCTTAACCCCATGGATAGTGTCAGTTATATGTTCTATCTAATGGATTAGACCTTATATCCAATAAAATGATTGTGGTTGGCTGGTTACTTCTGTAACTGTGATGTCATTATTGTACTAGTAAGCATATCTTTCCAGGCTGGTAATGATTATAGCTCACAGAGTTCACAACTCAGTGAGAATGATGAGCAATTTTCTCTTTAAGTAGCTTGCATAGCCATTTTTATCACTGAGAGTTAGCTGGTGAGAATGAGGCTTCCTGTTGAGTATCAGCATTTTCAGATATATTCAGATACTGAATATAAATGTGTCTTAGTTTCTTTTCTATTGCTATGATAAAACATTATGATTTAAACAAGCATTAAATTTGGGGCTTATGGTTTAAGATGGTTAGAGTATACTCCCATTATGAGGGCAGCATGGAGGCAGGCAGGCATAACACTGAAGAAGGAGAAGAGAGTTCACATTTTGTAAACAAAACCATTAGGCAGAGAAGCTTGCTTGGAATTCTGTGAAATGATGCAGGATTCCCTTCTGTATGCTGTGAGTAACATTGGTTAATAAAGAAACTGTCTTGGGCCTGCACAAGGAGTAGAGGTCGGTGGAAAAAACTAAACTAAATACTGGGAGACAGAAGAAGGACTGAAAGACAAGTCAAGTAGCCCTACCAGAGACAGACACCAGAACTTTAGCTGGTAAGCCACAGCCACGTGGTGATACACAGATTAATAGAAATGTGTTAAATTAATATGTATGTGTTAGCCAATAAGAAGCAAGAGCTAATGGGCCAAGCCGTGATTTAAATAATTTAGTTTCTCTGTGATTATCTCGGGACTAAGCAGCTGAGAGCCAACAAGTGTCTCCTTCACTACAGTGAAAATGTTAAAACTCAAAGTTTACACCTCGTCCAACAAGACCACACTTTTTAATCCTTCTGAAACAGTTCCATTCCTTTAGACTAATCATTCAAACATATAAGTTTATGCAGACTGTTCTCATTCAAACCACCATAATACTTTAGTCATTTTTCTCTTTTTAATCTAATAGTAACATTTCAGGTACGATTTATCTATCAATGTATCTTTTATCTGTTTGCTACTATGAATGCTTGTACCACTTTTTCCATGTCATCATTCATCAGTTTTATATACATTAATAATATAGATGTTTTCAAAATTCTTCTTATAGACTTATATTTAATTTAATGTATTAATTAATAATTTCTA
>JAQHUG010000108.1:5540488-5552343 GCA_028555095.1 Dicrostonyx torquatus
AAGGTTTTACATGTATTTAGTTGGCCACATGGGCACCAATGTGTTGTAGGGAATGCCACTTGTTTGTTCCTGACTGCCCAGCAGCTCAGCCCTAAAATAATCACACAGAAACTATATTATTTAAATCACTACTTGGCTCATTACCTCTAGCTTTTTATGGGATTACTCTTATATTTTAGATTAACTCATCTCCATTAATCTGTATATTGCCATGAGGCTGTGGCTTACTGGGAAAAGTAACTGTATCTATCTCCAGCGAGGTTACATGACTCCTTCTTCTTCCAAACATTCAGTTTAGTTTTTCCCACCTAGCTCTACTCTTTTGCACTTTTACAGACCAAACCAGTTTATTTTATTCATTAGTGGTAATCCCAGCATACAGAAGGAAATCCAACATCATTGAAGAGAGAAAATATCTGAATAAATATTTATGGGTATAAAACTGCTTTCTACATGGATGTAAACAAGCACCCAGGAAATATTGGCCACTTCAAACAAGTCCCAGAGCAAAGTGTGCACTAATTTTTATTGAAGCATTTTGAATGTTTGTCTCTGTTTACAAAGCCCTTGGGCATAGCCATGTGGATAAATCCTACAAACCTTCAATTTTCAATTGTTTCAGAAGGCAATCACTTATCAGTAACAGTTAGTGACCACTACCCTATGCTTTTCTTATATTAGCTTCTCTATTGATTATTATATCCCAGTAAATAAACTTCTTACTTAAAGACAATAAAGTAAAAAGTGATGCAGATAAATGAATGTTTCTATCTTGTTATACTATTTGATATATGATTGGCTAGGTAGTTGAAACTACAAAAATTATTGTGGGTTATTAAAATTTAGGTTCTGATTTATTATACTGACAGATGACATCTGGTTGGATATGACCCTTCTAATTGCATAGTAATTGATTTCTTCATTGCCCCACTGTTTTTGATATACTGTTATATTTTAAAGTCATTTTAAACATTTTTTCTTTAGGAACTTGTCAGTTAAATTAGGGTATATTTGAAAAAGTAAATTGACTGTATATTAAAAAAATACTGAACTACATATTGTTTTAAACCATTGTAGACTTTCAAAATGTTACCTTCCAAACATGGTTCACACTTACATGTTGTTTCTACTCTAAATACTAGAGTGAATTCTTTAAGCGAAATTTTGATAATTACAGATTTCAGATCCAGGGTCATTTTTTTCTTTTTTTGGAGCCCTGAGTTGCTGTTGTTGTTGTTATTTTTGTTTTTTAATCTTTCTATGTTCTAAACCTATAAAGTCTTTGCAGTTGTGCTATGGCCTCTTCAACTGCCCTGTCATCATCTAGTTCTTGAATTGAGTGGCATGTATTATACAAAGAAAAGTCCAAACAGAGGTAAGAAGAGCTGAAGGTTAGTCAGTATGATAAACAGAGACAACAAAGTCAAGGTGGAGAGCTGAATACAGAGGTGTTTACAGAATGAGCTGGGATGGAGGTGTCACCATGGACTATTGCTGGTATAGTGCTGAGAGCATGGCAGAAAAACTGACCCACACGATGTTTAGGTTTTTATAAGGTTTCATATTTATCTAACCTACGTGTTTAAATGAATGATTACCTAGATGAAAAAGAATTAGCTATCATGTTTTGAAATTTTATTTTGTATGGAAGATTTAACCCATGAATTCATTTAACATCCAAAGTCACTTTAGAAGGGAACACTATTGTCATCAACTTTATTTTGCTTAAGAAACTACAGGCATTTAATGTATTTATTCTTGTATAATTAGTGTGTTGTAAGAGGATAATGTAAACTCAGTAAAACTAGCTTTTGAATCCCACCTCTGAGACATTCTGCCAGGAAATACCTTAGCTCAACTACTGTGTAACTTACTTTCAGACAACTGTGAGCTTTGAGATTGAGAAACATGTATTTTTTCATACGAGTCACTGCCTGTCCTCTGTAAAATACTGATTGGGTAAAAGGTAGGAGGTAGCAGCATGATTGAACCTATTCATGTTAAGGATATGAGTATTATTAGTTTGTAAGGCTTCCCAATAGTATTTCCATTTTTAAAGGGGATGCTTGCTAAAAGCATAAAATTAATACCAAATCAATGAATGATTTGATTTATGCAACCAGCCAATAATATACTGTAAAGTGTGGAAAGAATGTATTTTCAAATGGAAGTTACTTTCCATTAAATAAAACATTGACCTACTTATTTCCCATGTAATTCCTGCTGTTCCTGTGTAGCAAACTTGATTCTGCATTTTCAAACTCAAATGTTTGCATTTTACATTTTTGCTTCTCACCGCTGTTCTCACATGCAGTGAATGTACAACTCAAGTAGAAATGGAGTATGCAAAGAAAATACGAATAGCATCCTAAGGGTACCATATGTATTAACTCACAATTATTTTACAGATATAATAAAAATAGAAAAGTGTGCATCAGATGACCAAAGTTTGACTGTGTCCATAATTCTTAACTTCTCATAAGAACATTATTTTAAAGCCAGTGTATAAATTAGTGAAAATAGGTCAAGAGTGTCTGTTCTCATTAAAATCATTACCAAAAAGTAAAGTAAAAAGTATACACAAAGTAATTTATGTTAAAAATGCAAATGAATGACACATATCATATTAAATTGCTTGTCATTCTAGATGAAACCAGGTTAAGTCTAGAAATATTTTAGCTTTATACCTCCTTAACTTCCATATATGTACTTCTTTGACATACTTTATTGTAATCACTCAAGTCTGTTTTACTCGTTAAATAGTATAAGACGGAATGGCTAAAATCATGGTGTTGATAGAGTCTAGAGAGGATCCATCTGCAGAAAAATCTGTCTAAAAATAATTTCTAAAATGGTATTTATCTTCCTTTTAAGAGTTCTTGGCAAAACTTTTAAGCATTTGTAGCAATATAAACCTTATCAAAATTTGCCTAACCTGAATGATAAAATGGAGAATTCTGATTAATGGAGAGCAATTAAACCCATGTGCTTAACTTCAGTGTGTCCCTCATCACTTTCCCTTCTGTTCTGCCCCTTTGTAGAGCATTCCTGCACTGAGAATGTCCTTCAGGGTGTGAAATTGCTCCATATTGTTGTCAAGAAGTCACGAACAGTTTATGGATTTGGTCGGTTATCCAGACTGTCTGCTTGATCTAACAGAACCTTCAAATTAGAGGGGGAAAAACCCCCCAAAAAAAAAAAAACAAAAAAAAAAAAATTCACATTATTTGTTGATGTTGTATTTGATCTAGTGGATTTGAGAAGTGGGTGCCAATCTCCCTTGCATTTCAAAGCAAGATACTAAATTTGAACTTTAAATGAAAATGAACAGGTCAGAAATTAATTTTAAGATTCATGACTTTTGGCACATGAACATTGTGCCAGACTTACATATTAATAAGGCCAGTTCCACCAGTGCTTCATTCCATATATATATATATATATATATATATATATATATATGAAAATTACCAATCAAACCTTTCTTAGTCCTTTTGTTTCTAAAATTCAAAAGAATTGCCTCCTTGATTTAAGAGTCCTGAAAAGTGTAATTACAAAAACATTCAGAAAATTAAAATGCTTATATTCTTTTACCCATCCATTACTACTGGGGTGGTAAAATAATTTATTCCATTATATTAACAATTGCTTGATACATCAAAAGATAATTTGTCATGTAATTTTGTTAAACCTGAAACTGTAGCATATTTTCTTGATAATATCATTAATACATCAAGAGTAAATAAAATGTTTAGTGGTAGGCACATTAATTATCGCCTTCATCTATCGATGTTTAAAACTTAGAAATAATTAAATGTGCTTTAATAAGATATGGCTCTGAGAAAGCAAGATCGTTTATGAATTGCTAGAGGTGCGTGGAACTGCGTTTCCCCTGAGAGACGAAATTTATGCCTAACACCCCGCTGATTGTTCAGAAGGTAAAGAACCAATAGCTGCATGTACAGAGGTTTAATTTAAAGTGTGTTTCTCACTAGGCTGCTCACAACACTTAATTAAACTCTGCTGTTTTGGCAATGACAAATGCGGCAGTGCAGAAGGAGCCCGAGTCACGGTGACTGAGAAGCTTTTGTGATTTCTTTCATGTGCACTGGCAGCCAGAGCCAGGTCAGAAGGAAAGCAAGAATAAACTAAGATGTAGTTAAGGTATTTGGACAAAGTTGCTAGCTCTATGGATCTATTTCCAGTGCTGAAAATGTTTCTTTATTTAAAGGATGTTAATCCTGTGGTGTTTGTGGGAAATACATATTTTGACTGGGTTTACAAATCATTTGAAGTCGTTATGCATTATGGAAATATTTTTTGTTTTTAATTAGCAATAAGAAAACATGAAATCAAATTTGGATAAAGAGATTTTGCTTCTACCCACATTCTTACTTCGTAAGTAGTTTATACTATAGCTATGTTTATTCCTGAGTCACCTTCAGAATTAAGTAAGTCTATTATTTAGATAAAAGTTTTTTAAGATCCACGAATTTTAATTTGTGTGAAGTTAACTATAAAGTGAATCATAAAATATTTTAAAATTAGTTTTTCTATAGAAATACTTACTTCAAAGTGTGTCTATAAGATTCCTTTGCATAAAACACTAATTCTTGCTTTCAAGTTCCATCTGTAGAATAAGCTGAGATGTGCTTTTACATTGTTCTTATCTCAAAATAATGCCAGCGCTAGAATTAATAAACTGAAAACAATGACATAAGTAAACATTATTTATTGAAGTTTTACTATGTGGAAGGAATAATTTGAGTTTGTGGATATTTGTAACAACTCACCTACATCCTGAGACAATGAGTGCCTTTGTTACTGTGTCCACTCTGAATAGTGAAAAACTTATAGAGAAATTAGGAGATGTATAAGATTCACATCTCATTCCAAAGAGATTAGGGTTGTGATTCATGAGGTCTGTCTCTACAGCTGTATTCAATACACCATCCTGCTGGCAAATATAAGATATTTTAACCCCAGAAATAAAAACCAAACCAAAGACCAAGTTAAGCACACGGGGTAGTGATTTTATTTCTTCCTACAAAGGCTTTTACTGTTTCTTTTTTCTTTTTTTTTTGTGTTCTGCCTGCATGTATGATTTGTGAGGGTGTCAGATCCCCTGGAACTGGAATTACAAACAGTAGTGAGCTGTCATGTGGGTGCTGGGAATTGAACCCTGGTCCTTTGGAAAAGCAGCCATTGCTCATAACCACTAAGCCATCTCTCCAGCCCCCTTTTACAGTTTCTTGAAGATTTATATTGCTGAACTGAATGTAGAAACCTTGCAATTCGTGCAAGATACAGATACAGAAGTGCAGTAGCTGGGAAAGGGAGGGAATGCATAATACTGCAGAGCAGAAGAATGATATCATTAAAAGCAAAGCACAGCTTCCTTTATCCAGGAACTATGTTTTGAAGCTACCAGGTTTCTTTGTTGCTTAATTGACACTTTAGGAGCAAACAGGTCCCAGTTACTATAAAGTTCACCTACCATTGTATTCATCCTATTTATGATACTGTGAAAAAAATCATTACAGATGTTTTTCTTTAACTCGATGCTGTAGGTTTAAAATTTGTTATTGTGGAATATTTTGATTGTACTCTGACACTCCTGAGGCTAACAATAAAGCTGACTCTGAGTCAGAGGGTGATATTAGCTGATTATAATTAGCCATAAAAAGTTTGGAGGACCTAGGACATATTGAGAGGTACGGGAAGTAGTAGGGAGGGGCTGATACAAAGTCTCAGCCTTTTTAGATCAAGGAAGGAGAAAGAGAGGAACTCACTGGCTGCTTCCCTGCTATTTCCGTGATCAATCTGTTTCAATCTGTTTTTTGTTTGTTTGTTTGTTTTATTTATTTATTTATTTTTTTTCCAAGACAGGGTTTCTCTGTAGCTTTAGAGCCAGTCCTGGAACCAGCTCTTGTAGACTAGGCTGGCCTCGAACTCACAGAGATCCGCCTGCCTCTGCCTCCCAAGTTCTGGGATTAAAGGCATGCCACCACTACCCTCAACCAGGTTCTTATCCTGATATCAGATTCCTGAGTTCTTTTTGATAAAGAATAATTAAACACTTCATCTGGAACCCAAAGTGAGCAACATATGTAAGAAGTCTCTTTCTGTCCTGCCAGACAAATAATAACATGGAGACTTATAATTACTCACAAAAGCTTGGTCTTTGCTTAGGTTTGTCTCAACTAATTCTTATGCTTTAAGTTAACCCATTCATATTAATCTATGTTCTATGGTCTGATGTTACCTCTCTTACATCTTGCACCTCCCGATTACTGCCCTCCGTCTCCCTGTCCTCTCTTGAATGCCTACATTCTTCTTCCTCTCTTTTCCTGGAAATCCTTCATCTCTCCTGTCTAGTTATTGGCCACTTAAATCTTTATTAAAGCAATCAGAAGGCACCTTAAGCAGAGACGCATCTTTCCACTATAAACAAACATTACCCAAGAGTTTGTGTCAACAATAGCTCGAATTTTCTGTCCTACATATTTTTCTGAAATAATTTTCTTTTCTAACCATTGCTGCAATTTTGAATGCATTCATTTTAGACAGTAGGATTACACAAAAATTCAGATCATGAAGATTATAATCTTTGGGGATATAATTCAGTGATAGAGAGCTTGCCTGTTATTTAATACCACATACTAAACAAATGATTAAATATAAATAAATAAGTAAATAAATAAATAAGCAGAAAAACAAAGATCTTCATTATGTTATGGGTGTCCATTCATTCCTTACTTGAAACTCTCTAGAGTAGAAAATATCAACTTTTCAAGACAGATTTCTCATTTTTATTCAATTTCTATAAAATCTACCTTTTAAACATATTTCAGCTGTGGAATCTGCCACTTATTGCAAACTGCTTGATGTTATAATAACATTAAATTTTATAACAAGAGTATACAGTAAAAAAGGAAAATATATTTAGTTCATTTGGGGTCTGGATTGGGATAGAAGAAGCTGTCCTTAAAACATCATAATAGATTCATTAGATTAAATATAAAATGCTAGAATTTCAATGTACTTAGAAAAACATCACTCAGTTCTAAAATACTGACTAACTTTGTATCTGATCTTGAGTTGTCATGACAAATATTGTACAAGTCACAGCTCTTCTTCTTTGTGGAATACATTGCATAGGCAACTTGATGAATACTCCAATATAACATATTAGAGTACTATCTTTGAATGGCATGGCTAGGACTTATTTACAATTTCTAGCATAAAAGCAGAACATAAAATTTACACCTGAAATAAATTCATCAACAGAAGGAACTTTATTTATTTTTACTAGTGTAAGAGATATATGTCCAAGGCCACATAAAATTCATATCTGATAGGATTTATGCCTCCTTTCAGAGTATCTCTGCAATCTCAGTTTCTATAACTGATTTCTCAAACTTTTCTTTCAAATCTATGCAATTTTCAGTATTTGGAAATCATTTATATTCACACTGAATTTTTTTCCATGTTGTAAAAGCTATATTCACTACTCTGGTGAAAACATTTTATATTGACCCTGATGCCACCTTTCTACAGATGCACTATTTCTCTTTCTTTCTACCTTCTTCATTTCAGAGCTGAGTTGTCTTCACAGAGCAGCCAAATTCTGAGATATCTCTACTTTTCATGTATATTTATTTACTCTATTTCTTGTCTTAAATTACAAGTCTTTGGGTGTGACAAAAATTTCATTTGTTCCCAACTAAACCGTCAACAGTGAAATAATGGTTGGCATTTAATTTGCTTGGTAAGTTTTTACTGAAAGAACAAATAAATGAATGAGTTGATGGATTAAAATGTTCAAGCTACCTAAATATTTATTTTTGCTACTACTATGGAAGAAAGTTTATGTGGAGGACAGAGGACAAATTGCAAAAGTTATATCTTTCCTTCTGCATTTGAGCCCCTGCAATCAGACTCAGGTCACTAGGCACCTTGATCTTTGAGGTCATCTTACTGGACCCAAGATAGCAATTTATTTACTTATTTATTTTAACTTTTATTTTTTTAATGAAAATAGATTTTTTTCTCATACAATATATCGACTATAGCTCTCCCCTACTCCTTGCCTCTTAGTTCTTCACCTCTGGATCCACTCTCTTCCTGTCTCAAAATGATAACAACCAAATATGACAAAACGTAATAAAAAGATGGGACAAAACTATCATATAAAAGTTGAACACAGCAATCCAAAAGAGGAAGAGTATCCCAAAAGACACAAGAGTCTGAGTCCCACTTGCTCTCACAGTCAGGAGTTCCAAAAAAATATTAAGCTGAAAGCATAATACATATGCAGAGGATTGGTACAGACCTACTTAGGCCCAAGGTTGCTACTTACTCATCTAAAAATAAAGAGTATCAATTAAATGACTCCTAAAGATATTCTACTATACTCATAAAACAGTAACTTATCCAGCCACCATCAGAGATGCTACCTCTAGCAGTAGATAGGAACAGATAAAGAGACTCACAACCAAATATTGCATAGAAAGAGAGTCTAAATGGGAGGTTTCCATCAAATCCTACCTTAGAGCTAAAAAAATCCATTAAAAGGGAGGTTGATTATAAGAGACAGAGAGAGTGAAGGATACCAGAACAATAAGGACTTCTGAATCACCTAAGCAAGGCATATATGAGCTCCAAGATAGTAATTTATATGACAGGGTACCAATGTCCTCATGTTTATTTTGATAAATAACCAAATAGTATTCGACTTTTTATAACATCACTGAGGCTACAATAACATCCATTCCATCTTCTCTACAGCATGTTTAAGCAAATAGAGTGGGAAAATGGTAGTGAAGAAACTATTGTAGTTACAATTTATTGTACTTTCAGCATGTAAATGACCCTTTGTCTCCAATGTTCCCACATTAGACTTTCCTATATCTTATAGAAAGATAAATAGTGCGGAGAAATCAAAATATCCCTCCATCCAATGTCTTCTGCAATGCTTCAAATGAACTTCAGCTTCAAAGAGATCCTAGTTAAATCTACCTGCCTGGGCAATCAAGTCTCTGTGCTCATATCCCATCTTTGCATGTAGTGGTCACACAGCATACTTGAGTGATGAGGCTGAAGTTCATGTCCTCAACATTTAAAGAAGCAATTCAAAGCAGATAGTGAACAATTCAGCCAGGGCCTATTTACCCATGTCATTTATTTTAAAACCGCAACACTAAAACGAGACCATTTTAAACGGTAGATAAAAGGCAGTGAAATTGATGAATGCCTTTTGGCAAGTACAGTAGAGTTTGCATGGGGGCTTTATACATTATTGACACTGTCAGTGATTTCGGTGATTGTGGCTACAGCTGGGATGTTATTATTACCATGTTGCTATACTTCTATTGGAAGCCTATTCCGTGATCGCAGCTGGAAGTGTTACTGGCATTTGATGTTCATGACCTGCAGTAATTGTACCATTTTATAAGAGGAGTTCAAGAAATCCATAGTCAAGAATTAAGCTGTACTGGACCAAGTGACTTATACTGGTAGGAAAGGGAATGAGCAGGAGTGGCCTCAGTCAGAATTCAATAGTTGCCACTAGAGACTGAGCAGGTCGTTATGAGGGTAATGTTATTGTACAATGGCACCAATCTGCGCAGGAGTCTGGGGTTGCTGTGTTGGCACTGATACATTTCATTCAAGGCTGTCCTTGGGTAGGGAATTTTGTATGCCTTTAAGGCCAAGTGAATGCTATTCCACAATGTATTGTGTGATAAATAACCCTTTTACTTTCTCCAAATTTGTTTCTCAGATTATAAAAGTAATACATGTTCATTATGGATAATGTGCACAATACAACAAAGGATAGAAAATAAATTTAAAATCACAGTTAATCTTAGTGACCACAGGTAACCTATTTTAATATTTTCTTGGATAGGTTTCCAAAATATATGCATATATATTTTGCCTTTATAAGTAAATACATATAAACAAAATTAAAATAATTCTGTATATGCAAATTTTTCTTTTTAATTATAACTTTTATCATTTAAGAGTAGGTATTAAGTAATGAGTTTCATTATAGATAACTTTTTTCTTATCTAGCTTCAATCTGACAGATTATAGTTTTGTAAACCAGAAATTATGTATACAGAAATATTTTACTGAAAAGCAAACAGGGTTAATGGAGGAGAACAATTACCACCATGGACTGCTTTGCCAATGATGTTTTGGATTTTTCTCGGTAAGGTAAAAAAAGAAAAATTAAAGAAAAGTTTGACAATTCGTAGTGAGGAAAATGAGAAAATACGGTTGATGGACACAGTTGTCACTCCTGAGTGGACGCAGATGGGTCCCTGCCATTCAGAGAAACCAAACTCTTCACCTGTGTGCTGTATGTCATCTTGCTAGCACACCACATAATAAGCCAAATAAGCATTTTGCTCCACCACAATTAAGCAAGAACACATGAAGTCTTCTTGTCATGACATTTTCAAGATTGTAGTCTTTTAAACATTGTGGTCAATTGTCCTCCATTTCTACATTGTTATGAATTCTTCATTTTACCTAAATACCTACAGGAATTAAATATATAATCTGTCTCCTGGTCTATGACAGCAGCCTTCATGTTAATCTTCTCCCTTTTTTTGACATTTTGAAAAAGATTCTTTTATTTAATATTTTAATGCATGTATTTTCACTTACTATATTCCTCATTCACATTACTTCCCCTAATGAAAATATTTATCTCAACCAATATTCTCCCGACTTTTACATTGTGTGTGAATATATGACCCACTAAGTTCAGTTAGCTTGCTTGTATGAGTATGAATGTGATTTTATTCACTTGACATTTGACTATGGGCAGTTTATCAGGGTATACACTACCAAAGAAAGAAACAACCCTTCTCCCAGACATCATTAACTAAAAATAATACTTTTTCAGAAAAGTATGGAACCTCGTGAATCATTGTGGGCCCTCTCTTGTGTAGATCTTGCGTGGAATAGCAACATCATGTACAGAAATCATGTTTATAGAGCTGTCTCCACATTCTCCAGTTGTTCCATTTCTCTTTTTCTGCTTCCCATGCTAAGAAGTTCCTTGAACCTTGGAAAACTTTATATTAAAGGCTGCCTTTGGGGTGAGTATTCCACCATCCCTTATTATTGGCAGTTTCTGCATTAACCACTACCCACTCCTATTAGACACTTTGACAGAAGATGAGGGCAGCAGTTGTACTGGACTTGTAGAGCAGGCCTCAAATTAATCAGAAAATAGTGGGTTAACCACATAATGTTTATGCCACTATTGCTCCAATGTGCACATATTGTCAGGCTGGTCATTATTGCACCTCAGAGTTAAGAGCTGGGTGAAACTGTTGATAACGCTTCTTTCTTAGCAGATTACATAACTCAACTGGAGAACATTTGGTCCTGTTATGTTTCTCTCCTTTTCCATATATATATATATATATATGGAGAAAGAGGAGCATAGTTATATATGTATATATACATATATATGTATATATATAATAACTAACAATAAATTTGTTCTTATTGGCATATGTTACACATACAACTGATTTTTGCTCAGTATTGTGTTCCAGAGCTCACAAGTGATCCTTAAAATACATGGATAGTGTGAAGCCAAGATGGGAAGTGCTGCAGGAGCACATTCTTCTCCTTCATCCAATACCCTTTAAGATACCAGCCCACTGGGGTGTGGTCTCTTATACTTTGAAAAGAAGCAGAATTGTGTGTGCTCGCTCTCTTGCTTCTGGCTAGTTCCTGCAGCTAGACTCTCTGTTTCCTATTTGCTATGAAAGGACTGTTGTTTGGGAAAGTGATCAGTAAGTTTTTTTTCTCAAATAAATAACCCTTTT
>JAQHUG010000108.1:5577766-5588497 GCA_028555095.1 Dicrostonyx torquatus
CTTCATCTGTTTGATTTTTTTTGTTGGGTTACTTTGAGGGATTTATTAATTTTTCTCCATTTTTTCTTTTTCTACATTTTTAAAGGGAGATTTTCATTTCCTCTAAAGGTTTTCATCATCTTTATAAAGTTACATTTAAAATCATTTTCTTCTGCTTCTTATGAGTTAAGATGATCAAGTCCTTCTGTTCAATGACCACTGGGTTCTAGTGTTACAATGTTGCTTTTAAGGTTGTTGGATGAATTCTTGCATTGGCGCCTACCCATATATTCCTTCAATTGATGCTTCAGTGTCTTTGTGGCTTGATTCAGTTCTTGCAGTGGCTGTCTGTATCTTTGGGAACTGTTCTTGGTCTGCTCTGTAATGCCAATGTCTGTGTCTCAGGGAGTCACTGAGATTTCTCTTAGCCTGCTCTCTTGATGGGCTCTCCTGGTTAGTTATCTTGGTCGACTGTGCAGCCACAGCTTGTGCTTTAATATTCCTCTCTTGGTTCTCTCTGTGTAGTTGCAGCCTGTGTTTCAGCATTCCTCCGAGGTTGTTGTGGTGGGGTTTGGAGGATTTGGGGCAGTGTGGGACTTGAAGAGTTCAGGGACTAATGAGTGGGATTGGGGTGTTTGAGCAGCTTACCTGCAGGAAACTCACCTTCTGTCTGGCTTTAGAAGCTGAGGTTGGTGGGGGAGTGGCCAGAAATTTTGCCCCACTATGGAGGGTCTAGAGAGTGGGTTGTCTTGCTGGGTGGCTCATCACTCATCTCAACTTGATCCTTGCTGTATAGTAGCAGGCTGTGTGTCAGTACTTCACTGAGGTTGCAGAAGTATGGGCAAGGTGGGACTTGTAGCTTGTAGAGTCTTCTGGATTGGATGGGGGTATTGGGGCAGCCTGCCTGCAGATACTCTCCTGCTTGCTGGCTAGAGAAGCTGAGGCAGGTGGGGATGGAGGGCAGGAATTTTGCCTCACTATAAAGGGTATAGAGAGTGGGTTGTCCTCCCAGATGGCTGGCTACTCACCTTTTGGTCTTCTGTATTTGGTAGCAGGCTGTATTTCAGAGTTCCACTGAGTTTGCAGGAGGATAGGCACATTTGGGGTTTGGGTGGGACTGGTAACTTGCAGGGTCCAGTGGATGGAGTTGGATATTGGGCAGCCTACCTGCGGGAAACTCTCCTGCTGGGTGGCTAGAGAAGATGAGGCAGGTCTATCTCTTACATTTGTAATGTACCCAGTGATACCTCCCCATATTTGATGTCTGAAGTTTGTCTACACTTAAAAACTCCAGCAATTGAGTCTGCAACTAAAAGGGTAATGTGGTTCTGAATAATCAGAAGGATTATGCACACTCTAAACCAACATATCCATGTTAGAATTATTGCATGAGGAGAGAATAAACTCTTTTTCTCTTTTTCTTCCTTTTTTCATATTAATTTTATTACTTGTGTATACATTCATGTTATAGTATGTACACAGATGTCAGAGGACAGTTTGGGGAGTCAGTTCTTACTTTCAATCTTTATGTGCCTTCCAGAAATCAAACTCAGGCCTTTGTACTTTAGTATGATTTCTGCATGTGTGTATATGTGTGATATCTGTGCATATATATATATGTGTGTGTGTGTGTGTGTGTGTGTGTATGTGTGTATGTATGTATGTATGTATGTATGTATGTATGTACATGATTGGGTGTATGAGTGCAGGTCAAAAGTCACCCATAAGTGTCAGTCTTTAACTTTTACCATAGTTAAGACAGGGCAG
The DNA here is from genome assembly GCA_028555095.1 of Dicrostonyx torquatus. Lineage (NCBI taxonomy): Eukaryota > Metazoa > Chordata > Mammalia > Rodentia > Cricetidae > Dicrostonyx > Dicrostonyx torquatus. Next base: position 5,579,513 of record JAQHUG010000108.1, read on the forward strand.
GGTCTCCTCTTCAATGCTGTATATTACATCTAGCCAGCATGTGAGAATTTTTCTGGTCTCCCTCTCTCATCTTGCTGTACAGGTGCAGATTAGTGTGCTTAGGATGACATAGATTTTGGGGACTGCACTCAGGTCTTCACACCTGTGCATTTGGCTCTTTATCCCCTGAGTCTTTTCTCCGGCTCGTTAATCAGCATATGTTATAACATCCTTACAACTTAAATTATGGCCAGCTTGATAATGGTTTATGACACTTTAATGTGTTTTTGAATTTACTTTGTAAATATTATGTAGAAAATTTTTCTGTCTATGATTACCATGGAAATTGCAATAGTTTTCTTTTTTCTTGTGTCCTTATCTGAGTTTGGTATTGAGCTAATTTTGGATGCATAGAGTGATTTCGGTAATAATTCTTAATTTTATATTTTATGAAATAGTATAGGAACATTCAAACTATTTTGTTATTAATTATGGGTCCATTAGAATTTAGTAGTGAATCTATTTGATTTCTAGGACTTTCTTTGCTTGATGGCTGCTATTCATGAGTATAATAATTTAGTATAGGTTTGCTATAATTATTTGTGCACTTTGATTTAATTTTGTTAGGTTGTATTCATCAAGAAATTTCTCCCAGAAATACGTATCTCCTGAATTTTTTATTTTTTATAATATAAGTTTTCAAACATATTCCTAAAATGGATTTGACAGTTTTTTGTTACATTTTGTTCAATCTCAATCTTAGAGATTTGTATCTGCTTTTCGTTTTAGTTATTTGGGTCTAGGGATGAACTCTTTGATTTCATTGTTTGGGCTATTTGTTCTGTTTTTTTCTCTTTCTCTCTCTCTTATATATACATATATATGTATATACACATTGATGATTAATTCTATTTAAAAATATATAGTGATTTTTAGAAATTTCTATTTTCTGTCTAATTTTGACTTGAAGCGTTCCTTTATAGATTTATGTATATTTTTCCCTGACTGCTTTTGCTTTCATTTTTTTTGGAATATTGACTCTCATATTTTCACTCTCAGTCTGTATGCTTTGCGCTTATGCGCAAATACCTGTACCTACACAAACACACACACATATTTGCAAAGTAATAAAAATAATATATGAATAAACTAAAGATAGGGTAGGGAAAATGAGAAAATATTAGATAAAAGAAAGGAAAATGTAATGGATTAGTATTTTATTAATTTTAGAAGAGTATAAATTTTATACACATAGTAGAAAGAAATATGGGGACACAAGGGACAAAAAATGCCAGTTGAAATTCTGAAGTTACTTCATTCTGGGTCCTCTAAAATTTGAGTTGGCCAAAGCAGGCTAAGGAAAGAGTAAATAGAGAAGTCTCCTGTTTCATTGGTTTCGCTGTACTCAGAAGAGTCAGATATTACATGTCTACAGAGGCATCTTCCTGCTTCACTCCCTGCTATACCAGAAGCCTCTGGTGGCCAAACCTGGCTTGGAAATCAGTTGTCTACTCAGATTCTCTTACAGTCCAAAGATTGCTGAGACCCTGGAGTAGCTTATGTTTTAGCAATGGGATTTCTAGGTTCATTGAGGGCAGAAGGAAATATAGTACTGAGATAGGTTTAGATAAATCAAGCTTTCAAAGTCTGCTAAACAATAAACACATTGCTAGAAGGATGAGGTCCTACAAGTCAAGTACCCCTTTGAAATTTCAGTTCTCAGTCTCACTGTTAAGTCATGAATTGGCAGTTTTTGGCACAAGAGATTAAGTGATCTATTGACCTCAAACTGATGGGCATAAGAATCATCAGTTATCCTCAGGTGATATCCTAAGCTTATAGTCTCCCAAGGTCTGGGCTACTTTCCATACTAACCTCTTTCATGTAAACCCTGTCACTGAGAATGTTTTGCAGTTTTGGTACTGACTGTTTCCCAGGAATGCCTCTTTATGACTGTTCATTATCCTGGGGCTTTGATATTGAACACACACTCTATGACCTGTCTCTATCATCAGTTTTTGTTCCTAGAGCTAATACTGAACATGGTTTATTTCCTTACAAACCAGTAACCTTAACCAACACTAATTTGTATTACTTGTGTTTTTTCTTCACAGGTTCCTAATTGTTTCAGGTAGACTTATATAACCAAAATAGTAACAGATTTATGTTTTTGCAATACTTACAAAATTGTTTTTTATTTCTTACATTTACATTTATTTGTTAAATTTTCTGTCATGTCTAACAGAATATTGAATAACAAAAAATGAAAGGCTGTCCTATGATTTACTTAGTGCAGGTAGTTATATTGAGCTAAACTGTTTAAAAGACTATCGTGTTGTTGTTGTTGCTATTATTACTCATTATGTTTATTATTCATTAGCTTTTTATATATTCAAATAATGTTCTTGTTTATTCCTTGATATTTTGTTAGGAAAATCATAGTGAATACTATCAATTTCTTTGCAATTTTATCTATTCTTTTGTTATAGAATACATGGGTATATGAGTACATGCGTCACAGTTTGTAAAGAGTTCAGAGTTCTTTCCTTCACCTATTAAAGCAGGTTCTTTCTTATTGTTTCTGCCATGTTCGGTACTACACCCTACTCTAGGCTAACTATCATGTGAGCTTCTGGAAAACTCTATTATATCTGCTTCCCATTCTGTTTCTCAAGTGTTGGGATTACAAATACAGGTCATGTGGATGTGTGTGAGTGTGCTAGTGTGTATATGTGTGCTTAGTGTTTATGTCACTTTATTAAAATATAAAGGTTTTAAAAAGTAATTTTCTTCTTCTAGAGACTGCTGATACTCAGCTATCATTCATATTTTCTTTTATAAATGTGTTCATTTGAATGGGTATGAACCATAGACTCATGAGTTTGAATGTTTGGCCCATACAGTGTGACACTATAGGAGGTATGACCTTGTTGAAGTAGGTGTGGCCTTGTTGGAAAAGAGTGTTACTGTTGAGGTTGGCTTTGAGATCATATGCTCAAGTTGGCCTAGTATGGCAGTCTTTCCTTCTAGTGCCTGCGAGTCAAAATGTAGAACTCTCAGTTCCTTCTCCATCACCATGTCTGCCTGCACTCCACCATGTTTCCTACCATAATGATAATGGACTAAACCTTTGAAGCTGTAAGTCAAACACAATTAAATGTTTTCCTTTATAAGAGTTGCTGTGAGCATGGTGTCTCCTCAAAGCATTAGAAATCTTAAGTTAACTAAGACAACAAATTTGGGTTTGTTCTTGGACAATTTGTAAAGTACATTCTTATATTATGCTCTTGTCTTAGATTTTTTTTGTTTTTTTTTTCTGTTTTGTTTTGGTTTTGGTTTTAATGTGAAGAGACACCATGACACAGCAACCCTTAAAAAGAAAACATTTCATTGAGGGGACAGTTTTCAGTTTCAGAGGTTCAGACCATTACCATGACAGGGAGCATGGTGGCAGGCAGGCAGACATGGTGCTGGCTAAATCTTAACCAAAAGGCAGTAGGAAATTGACTGACTCTCATACAAAGTGAAACTTGAGAATAGAGACTTCAAAGCCCTCCCTCACATTGCACACTTACTCCAACAAGACCATACTTACTCTAATAAGGCCACACATCCTAAAATTGCCACTCCCTTAAGGGTCATTTTCTTTCAAACTACCACAGCCCCCAATTCATTACTATCTCCCCCACTCCACTTACCATCCTTCCTGGATAAGAATCTTCTTCCCACATTTATGAATCTTTGGCAGATTTTTACCATAAAATGTATCTAAATAACAGAAATTATATTCATAGGGTTTAAGATCTCCTCGTCCCTAGGTTTTTAATCAAATTCAAATTAAAAATTATGTATTCTTTCATTTGGAGATGTTCTCAAATATAATCAAAGAACAGATCAGTATTTTGTAACTCAGATGTAGCTAAAGATTCCATTCCCAGCTTGGTATTTAGTCTATTGTCAGTTTGTATAATGCTATGATCTTATGAAAGGTACCTTGCAGAGAGGGTGCTTCCAACTTAGCTCCAGCATGTTTTCTCTATGTCTTTAACCAAGAGTGTGATACCCTAAGCAATCCAATAGTGTCAGCAATTTCTGGCAGACAGCCACGAAGGATGGGAAGAGCATCCATTGTCTGGAGGGTTTCTGGGGCCTCTCTATCCAATGACTCTTAACAGATTATCTCACACCTGGCACTGGGAAATGTCTTAACAACCCTTCCAGGGTCAACATTAACTAGATATATAAGATCTCTTTCTGTCTCTTCCCCACAATGGTTTCATAGGGTTTTAAATTTCTATATGACTTCATTCATTACTATACATAGTTAATCACCTTTAACTTTCCCCACAATCATCTTTGTTTAAATTTTTATTTCCTTAAATTTCTGCTTTCTGACTTCCTATAATCCACATTTATCTATTCTTCATTCTTTAAGGAGCCCCCTACTCTAATGATATTTTTATAGGTTCTTCACTTTCATGAGTACTCTAAACACACAAAATCAAAGATTTGAAACTAGAATGTGTAACTATAAGTACAAACTTAATTTGTACTAAGGTTGGTAACACACATGTTACAGAGAATACATGATATTTATCTTTCTAAGCCTATGATACCTCAGTTATTATTTTTTTTCTAATTTCACCAATTTACCTGCAAACTTCATAACTAATTTTTCTTTACAGCTGAATAAAATTCCATTTGGTAGATGTGCCACATTTTTACTGTCCATTCATCTGTTTAAGGACATTTAAGATTACTCTATTTCCTATCTATTGTGACTAGATCAGCAGTTAATAAGTTAGCAAGTATCTAGGATGTAGAATACAAACTCCTTTGAATTTATGTTCAGGAGTAGAATAGCTGGGTCAAATGTAGTTCTTGTCTGTGTCTGTGTGCCTTAGCTAAGACTTCCACCACTATACTGGATTGGAGCAGATAGAGTAGAGAGAGACCTTTGTCTTGTCCTTGATCTTAAAGGAGACCCTTTGATCTTTTTCCTTAGACATGATTCCTTCTATACTATATCTTTATGTTAATTATACTGTATCTTTACTATGTTGAGGTATGTTCCTTTCATCCCTAGCTTCTCCATAAATGTTATCATGAAGGTTATTAGATTTTACAATATTTACTGAGGTAATCATATACTACAGAGGCAAGTTTATTTGCAGAAAGAACTTGCACACATAAAATAGAAGTCCAAGAACAAACACATTGTACTGTTCTCCAGGTTAGCAGCTGACTAGGCTGAAAAAAAAAGGGGGGGAAAGAATGAGATGGAGATAAATGGTTTGCCTCGTCATACAGTTTGGTGAGAATATGTGGAATAAAACACATATAAAACTTTTGCTAAGTACTTCCTATTTATGAAATAGGAAAAGTTGTAGAAATGTTTCATTTGTATTTTGATATATAAAACAGTCGCACTGACATACAGGTGAGGTCATGGTGGCACACACCTTTAATCCCAGCACTCACACTAGTTAACCATAGAGGCTGGGAGTGATGGTTGTGCCTTTCATCCTAGCACTAGAGAGGAATACAAGGCCGGATGAGAAAGGAGCTTTCTCTCAGTCCGAAGATATTGTAGAGGTAAGAACTCTCTAGTGATTTGCTGGGTTTTTTTTTCTGATTTTCAGGGTGAACCTCAATATCTATCTTTGTTTTTTTATTATTCATGCTAAATTTTGTGCCCAAAATTTGGGGTACAAATTCTCAAAAAAACTGTTTATCTAAGACTTTACAGCCAATGGCATTGGCTAGAGCTATACGTGACTGAAGTCACCACTCTATAGGCTAGATTTTTCTTTCCTCTCTCCTAGTGGGCTTTCCCTGAACCCCCTTCTCAGGCTTCTGCTAAACTAGATAGCTACCTTGAAATCCAGTCAGACTTTTATTGTTGTATGCAGCAGTCATAAGCCTCACATCTATATCAACATAGTCAGTAGATAAGGTAAGATAATTGGAAATTCTTAAAAGAAAAATTTATTAAAAGAGAGAGCTTTTTTCATCATTAAAAAGTGGGTAAAACATTACAATGGAGGGATTCGGGTCACTGAATATTATTATGCTAAATAGTTTGAAAATAGAATGATTAAAAAAGAGGATATCTAACTTAGATGGGATTTACATAATATCAGTTGTAAACATTTTCAGCTTTATCATTTTTGTCTTATCATTAAAAAAGTTGGTTAATATGAGTGCTAAAATAAGACCTTGGGAAGAAAACTAATAAAACAGAACACAGAAATATTCAAATTCAGAAAGAGAAATTTAATGGAGAACCAATTTCAGTGTTGCATTTCAAGAATAGAGAGGAACAGCCTAAGGTTTTCAAACAACCAACCTTAATACATCCAATAACCTTACAGGAACTGCGAAATGGCAGAGGTTCCATTACAGCTAACTGGTCACCTGTGCCAATGTTAGATTTAAGGAGATTCAAGAAGGCAATAGATTCATATGGTATTTATTCCTTTTTGTGAAGCAAATGTCAAACTTGCAATAAGTTTTTTTTTAATAGAATTAAACCTAACAATTGGATAGAATTGGTTAAAGGTATAGTAGAGCCTGATGCAAAATTACTGGAATACCTGGTTCAGAGACGATACTAAGATTTTGAGCAATGGCGTAAAGGGAAATCTCCAAAGATCAAATTCTTGGAGAAGATTGTGCTTGTGTTTCAATGCAAGCTTTATATGATGACCATACCCTTGATTTATGCTCTGCAGCAGCTTTAAATGCTTGGGACAAAAACAGGCAAATAGGAAAGAAAATTGAGTAAATTACTAAAGTTATACAGGGCTCAAAGAAAGCATTCATAGATTTCTTACAAAGATTGATTTCAGCAGTAAATAGAATGATACCAAATAAAAAAGCCAGACAAATACTAATTTAATCTCTGACTTTAAAAATTCTAATACCCTATGCAAATGGATAATTAGGCCAGTAAAGGCAAGGTTAGCATGTTTGAAGGAATGTATTTGAGATACAATTAAAATTGAATCTTGTGATCCATAATGATGCATGGACAATTCTTTTCTAAAAATAGTCCATTCAGAATTTCCCTCCCTTTTGGATTATGTGAAGTGTGGCAAAGGCAGACATTGAACTAATGAATGTAGGTCAATGAGGAATATTCAAGGTAATCCTTTGCTATCTGGAAACTGTGTGTTGCAAGCCCCTATACCAAATCCAGATCAGTCATTTCTTGTCATCATAGAGGAAACACCTTCCCAGAGCAATTAAAGAACATAATGCCTACTATAAGAAACTGTACTACTCTAGACAATAGAACAGTTATAGAAGAGAGAGCAAAATATCAGAAGAAAACATAAAGTGAGCATTTTGGAAAACTTCCATAAATGAACAAAGACCAAAATTAAAAATATGAATAAATGACATTGTCATTGAAAGTCTGGTAGACATAGGTGCAGATGTAGCAATAATTTCGTAAGAATCTTGTCCTCTAAATTGCCCTCTTCACAATGCAAATGTTCCATTTTTAGGAATTAGAACTTTATCTCAGGTTAAGCAGAGCATAACATGGGTCAAATATATAGGGCCAGAAGGTCAGAGAGGAATATTAAAACCATTCGTGGCTAACATAGCAATGATTTTTTTGGTAAGTGATTTGTAATAGCAATGGAATCCTCAGATTAACATTCCTCCAATCTTAGAAACAAACCATAAATTAATGTATGTCTCTGAAAAAAATATTGGAAGGTTTTATAAAGAACAGTCCCCATTCAAGTTTTACAAGAACAGGGCTGGACAGCTGCTATTTCAAAAGAACCAATAACCTTACCTTTAAAATGGTTGACATATAAATATAGGTGGAGACAATTCATTCATTTCCTGGCAGCCCAGATCTAAAATAATCACACAGAAAATATTAATTATAAAACTATTTGGCCAATTAGTTCATGTATCTTGAATTAGTCCATTTCTATTCATCTTAGTATCACCTCGAGACTCTTGGTTTACCAGTAAGGTTCTCCAGCATCTGTCTCCTTTGGCAGCTGCATGGCATCTTTCTTATGGTGTGGGAAGTCCTTCTGTTTATGTGTTGTTTTCAATGGCTAATGAATAGAGCTTCTTTCAGCTAATGGCTTAACAGAATAAATCCAGGTGGAAAATCCAAACAGAGATGTAAAGAGAGAGTAGGCAGAGTCAGAGAGAAGCCATGTAGCTGCCACAGGAGACAGACACCTTGGCCAAAACCTGATGAAATTTGCTGGTAGACCATAACCTCGCAGTAATGCACAGATTAATGGACATGGGTTAGTTGAGGATGTAAGAGTTAACTAAAAATATGATTAGGCTATTGATCAATCAGTGTTACAAATAATATAGTTTTTATATGATTATTTCAGGTCTAAGCAGCTGAGAACAAACAGCCTCTGACTACACTCTAACTCCACTTTCTTTTCTCCTCTACCTTTGCTTGCAATTCCTGCCTTGTTCTATTCTGCACTGCAATAGCAAAGAAGTTTCTTTATTAATAAAACATATTAACAGCATACAGAGGGGAATCCCATATCAGACAAACCTGCATGGGTTGTACAATGAACTTTGATAACAGAGAAACTGCAGGTATTTGAACAGGAGAAACTGAGAGGTCAACATAGTTTCCTATTCACAATGTGTTAACAGAATTGCTTTGCATATTGAAATCACTGAATTTATATGAGGTAATACCGAACTGACTTTCATTTCCCAGTGACTCAGACCCAATCAATCACACAAAAACTACATTCATTACAAGACTGTTCAGCCAATGATTTTTGTTTCCTTTACTCTGCCTACACTCTATAGATTTCTGTTCAGATTTCATACCTGACTTTGCTCTGCTAAGCCATTGGCCAGAAAATCTTTATTAAGTAACCAATAAAAGCATACAGAAGGACATCCCACATCAATTCCCATTGTCTATCTAATTAAAAAGGAAAGTTTTAACTTTGGCATAATAAAATTATACATAACAAAACAGGTATGAAGCAA
>JAQHUG010000108.1:5617947-5653185 GCA_028555095.1 Dicrostonyx torquatus
TCATTTTACACTACAGGGTGCGTGGATGTGTGTGTTATTACTTCCAGTTCAGTGTTTTAATAAGATTTCTGAGTCTGCAAATGAGTGGGTCTTTTTTTTTTTTTGAGTCTCTTAGTGGACTCTTGCTTTTCCTTCTGTATATTTGTTTTGTTATTTTTCTATGTGTTAGTTTTAATTTTATCCTATTATATTAATTGTATTAAATTATGTTTTATATCGTTGTCCCTCAGAAGTTTGTTTTCTAATGAGAGACAAAAGTGGGTGGATCCAGGTGGGAGGGTAGATGGTAAAAAGCTAGGAAGAGTACTGGGAGGGAAAAATGTAATCAGGAAATATTTTTATGGCAAAAAAACTACTTTCAGTAAAAGGGAAATTTAAACAAAGATAGAAAGAAAAAAGCAAGAAAAGCTGGCGAGCAGAAGAGTAGGTGAAGGAGACGGACGGTAAGTGTTCTAGCTATACACTGATCTCCCTTGAGAATCAATAGATCTTAAAATGCTTGGAGGAAAGAGAACAGAAAGCTAGAATGTAATATTTTATCTCATTCATTGTTGAAGTAGTACCCGATTTATGCCCTCATAGAAAATAAAATGCTGACTCCTTGAACACACAGTTCAAGTAGCAGTGAGAAGGTAAGAGATGGAAAATACACACTCGTCTAATTTTACCTTTATGTGCATTCTTTAACAAATAAAGGAAGGAAATTTTAAAAAATTATTGTATCTACAAATTGCCTGAATAAGCATATATCAATTCATTTGTTCTTCCTCCTTTCTTGTTTTCATCATACTTTGTAATATTTCACATTTATTTTACAAATGGATACAGGCAACACATAAATACTCATGACTGCCTAAGATACAGAGGATAATGGATGAATGAGTGTCCTATACTGAACACGACACTTTTATCAACAGCCCTAAGGTTCAGGGAACATCACCAAATAGGGAGCATAAAAAAATGTAAGACAGAAAAGATAGTGAGAAAGCGATACAACATTACTTGTTAGATATGACATACCCACTGCAATCATGAATTGATGGCAACTGTGTTTGCTAACCCACTGCAATCATGAATTGATGGCAACTGTGTTTGCTATGTTGGGCATGTAAACAATTAGTCATGGATGTAGTGTGAGCCCATGGAGCACTTCCCGGCTGATATTCTGACAACTGATGGTTTCTAGGAGAGGGCAATCATTGTCTTCAGGTGTGCATCCATAGTGTACCAACCAAGCAACATTCAATAGCTATAAACCCACAGCCACTGATGAACCTGGTTTAACTCAGTGTGTCACAAAATAAAATAAAAAATACATGAACCTTAACCCTGAAAATGAGAAGGCATTGGAGGGAGATGGGAAAAGATGGAGTAAGTAATCAGGATACATTATATGCATGCATGAAATGGTCAAAGATTAATGGAAAAAATGCCATATTTTGAAATAGATAATGAAAAATATGTGCCAGCTTCAAGTGAAATTGTCATATACTATAGGTACATTATGTTACACATTGTTAAAAAATATTCTCCAAAACCTTAGAAGTAGTAATTGAATTCTAAATTCACTTACTACTTGTGTGCCATACCTTATTCATTATGCTGTTTTCCACTGATTAGATAATTACATTTTAATCATGAAATGTAAGGAAAAATTACTAAGCATATATGTTGTATTTTCCTTCCTATTTATAATACCACCATATTAAAAATGTAAATGAATCACATTAAAGCAGGGGTGTGTAATTATGAGACTGTTTTACTGCATTAGTGTGCTAATTGTATAAATGTCTTCTCAGCCCTGATCATGTTCCTATGTTCCAAATTCATTCAAATTACTAAACGCATAATACTTACAAAGCTCTCATAAAGAAATGTACACATCACTCCTGCACTCAAAAACATTATAGTCTAGTAGGAGATCACACATTGCTATTAATTCAAGGAGGTGTTGCACAGCGATTTCCTTGAGATGAAACGTTAGCTCTAGGCGTAGTGTGGTAAGCTCACAGGACTAAAAACCTCTACAAATATTACAAAGTTGAAACTTAGGAGATTCATACAGGTGAGTCATAATAGAAATATAAATTTCTGTAGTTAGGAGCTTCTCAGACCACCCAACTATGTCTTCATTACACAGAGAACCCCATAGATGCAGCTTTTGTGAGTCAATCCCAATACTGGAGTGGATTTTTCAGTGATGCGGTTGCCTTTGAGATATCTATGCTCCTGTCAATCAGCCCACACCCATACCCTGTAAGTCCAGTAAACTCTGTGCTTCATCAAGTTGGACTTTGGTGGAATTTGTAAAATGATCTTTGTGGTGGCCTTTTGTTCACATTTTCCTGGAAAGCGTTAATATAAAGCACAACATGTGGCGTGATGGGACCAAAGGTGACTTTGGGAGGTGAACTTGCATGATGTCTGGCAAGTACTGAGGCTGAACAGGCTACATGTAGAAGGAGTGATATCAATATGACAGCCTTCTCCCATGTTGTGCATGGTGTGTGATTTCTTGTTATGATGGTGTTTATGTGGGAATTGATATGTGAATAAGACATAGGTGGTAGACTATCTGTGAATAGACTCCTAGGGTGACCATGGGCTATCTTGATGAGTGGTGCTTGCTATAGTTGAAGTACTAGAGAATACATTTTAGTACTTGAGAGTAGCACAATGGGATGAAATTGCTGTCAAGTTGAAGGTTTTATCTTGCTGCTACTATGTCTAATATGATGAGCAAATTTCTCTGAGATGGCCAAAAAGACTTGCTTATGTAAGGGAGGAATTAAAAGTAAAGGTGCATACCTTTTATCATCTTCCACATTTTCTTCTGATCTATTGGGTAAATTTGACAAAAAGAAATTATGAGGTACTGTCTTGTTGCAAAACAGACTGGGGAGGTAAAAAGGAAAAAGTATAAATTACACCCACATTAATTATCTTCCCCGAGGAGCAAAAAAAAAATATTTGGAACACATGGGAAGAGCCAAATAAGGAGGAAGAAGAGTGAAGTAAAAATGACAGAGGATGCCCCTCAGGCCAGAATTTCAATATAGATAAAGGAAAAATCCATGATTTAGCATGAAGATGGGTAAAACAGCACTTATAAACAGGCCAGTGAAAAAGGTAATGGTATTCAAGGAGTATTCCACCTCTGAAGTACTTGATTTGGGAAGAACTTTAAGGAAGTAGTGAAAGAAGTTCTGTGGTCTGGATAGTCAAGCTGTGGGACATACGGGCAGTCTAAAATTTATTAAAACATAGAAACAAAGAAAACTTAACTACTATCTCCCAGTGACTGTGTAATCCAAGACTATGTGAAGGAAATACATCTCCTGGTGGACTTGTTCATAGCGTCAATTCAAAACTTTTTTTTTTTTTTGTTATTCAAGCAGGGCTTCTCTGTAGCTTTGGAGCCTGTCCTGGAACTAGCTCTTGTAGACCAGGCTGGTCTCGAACTCACAAAGATCCGCCTGTCTCTGCCTCCCGAGTGCTGGGATTAAAAGCGTGTGCCACAACCGCCCGGCTCAATTCAAAACTATTTGGCTGAGATACATACACATATCAGGACCTAGAATACGAACAAAGAAGAAAAGTTGTAGTTGAAAGAAAAGGATGCAAAAAATGCTATATATGACACCAAGTTCACAGGAGAGTTAAGAAACTAACTGATTCAGCAGGAACTAAGAGATGGTAAGGGGCTTTTTTTTTTTTTCCTGAGCCCAATGAAGTCTTGATAAGAAAGGTTTTGGCAGTTCTCAATGACTTCAGCAATGTGGATATTAGGTTCATAAAGTGCCAAAGCCAACAGAAAATAAGTAAAGTAAAGCAGCATATCTATTCTACTTGGAAATGTCACAAAATATATGTTAGATAGAATTCTTTTGCAACAATCTGCTGGGAAACCAAACTCTTTGCTGGAAAGCCCTTAGAAATGTTTAATTTCTGACCACTGTTTCACCAAAGAAATAAGTTGGCATAATACAGTGAAATACTACTGGATTCTTTGATATCCAAAAGGAGATCTGAGGTGGAAACCATCCCAGAATCCTTCAACGGAATAGCTGTGGTAGCCTGACAATACATACATGTCAACTGGAGATCCCAGATTGAAATAAGGATTTATTAATTTCCCACTAATATGTGAAAAACTTAGGCTTTAGTAAATTCTGACTCAATTGTTTCTTAACATGATAATCTTCCAAAATGATATAGAGCAACACATGGATATGCAGGTCAAATAGGACCAGTGAAGAGGACTAACTTCATCCTAAGGGAAGGCAATTATAACCTCCATTGCTGTACTGTGCTCAATTTTTCATTGAAAGGGAAGGTTCTGGAGGTAGATGCACACCCTACTTGCCACCTTCACCCACAGAGAGATTTGTCTGAGTACAAACTGTAAAGGGATCTATATGTGGTTGATTGTGATGTGAGTTTGCAAAGATACATATTGTATGTAGGACTATAAATATCAAACACGAAGGACTGCCTGGTGTATGTTGAAATGAAAGAAACCATCAAGGAGTGAGAAAAGATTGACACTATTTACCAAAGCAAACAATCTTTAATTAGTCCACTGTGTTCTGCTAATAAGCCTGATAACTTCAGAAGAATGCTATTTTAATAGATAGCTATGATAAATTAGGTGGTTTTCAAAATCCATGTTATTGTACCCATCATTGTTCTTTTGTTAGAACAAGTAGTACACATGATGGGAATATTTCCATTGGTCCTTGAACATGGATTTTATATTCTCCTAATTGCCGAGAATTTAGAAAATTTTGTATTTGTTTGGAGTGAATAGCAGTGAACTAATTACTATTTGGAATGTATTAGAATGAACTATGTTATTTTTATATGTAATTAATCTATAATACCAGTTGTCTGTTTCATAATATAAAATATTGCCATAATCACATATATTTGATTTTAAAGTATCATGAATTTAATAATTTATAATAAATTTTTATAAATAATATTATAAATATGAAAACATTGTTTATTCTGATGATTCAGTTGTCTTACATATGCTATAGTATGACATTTTAATTTATTCAAAACATTTTCTACTTTCATACTTACATTTTTCTATAACCTGTTTTCAATCTATTTTCCTCTATAACCCATCTTAAAAGAAATATGTTGTCCAATTTCTGAATATCTTTTGACATTCTTCATAATTTTTTTAATTTCTTCCAATTTAATTCCACTCTAGTCAGAAAATATTTTAAATCAGAATTTTAGGCATTACAATTAGAACTTTTAATTCTATTTGATTTCTGTTCAGACAGAGGCAGAACCTCTGTTTCAGTTTTCTCTATGTGTATATCCATCTTTTCTAGCACTAGGTACCAGAGGTTGCTCCTGCTGTCTCACTGAACATCACTTAGCCATAGCAAGTTTCTATGTTGGAGTAATGTCGAGTTTCAGCTCTCAATTTCCTGTTTAACACATTGCTATCCAGTTTGAAATCTCAGTGCCTCAACTTCAATATCATTATATGGGTTCATCTGAATAGCACCCAGAATACTTCAGAAATAGAAAAATAACCTTTTCCTTGTCATTTTTCTGTTTAAAGTGTGATGTATAGTTGGAACTCTAGTATCTATATTGGATAACCTGGTGATCTGATGAATAAGACAGGGCAGAAACTGAAAGTTGACTCCTTCATGACATGTTGGAAGACAAATTATATCTCTAGTCTTTTATATAGGAAGCATATCTATAAACAATGACAGGTACTCATTTTATAGGATATGGGGTCATTGCTGTTCTGAGATGACAAGATAGTTTTGAACTTCTTCCCTATATAATTTGAATTATAGCGATCAATTCGCTACTTTTGTCAATTTAGAGATTAAGCGAAAGCATATATCAATATGCTAGCTACATTTTAAACATAAAGTAACTTATAAAATGACTTCTTTGAGAAGATCACACATTACAAGGACTATTTTCTTTTTGCAAATTTTAAGTTCATGCAATCAATAAAAATGTGCTTTGGAAATAAAGAGTATCTACAGATGCCCCTTATAACAAGATAACATCATAGGAAACAAATTGCACATTAAAAATTCTGTCATTTGAGAAATTCTTTTAGTATATCTAATCTAGCAAACACTACCACTTAACATAAACTATATTAAATGTACTCATGTGATTGACACTGAGCTTATAGTCAGGCAAAATCATCTAACTAAATATTATTTTTAAAAAATAAAATGCTGGGTATCTTGTATACACAGATGAATGGACATTATTAGACCTGATAAAATATAAAAACACAATATCCAAAATAAGCTGACAAAATTGTATGCTGGACAGCATTACTGTCACCATCTCAATCATGTTACTGACTTGAATTTACAGTTCTGTACCTAAGCAACACCTCAAAATATTCTCCCTTGTATTTCTAGCTTAGGTGAAAGACAAAAATTCCCAACCCCGAGTCCTGATACCTCCTGAGTGTTTTGCTTTCTGAATTAGTTTTCTTATGATCCTGAAACAAAAACAAAAACAAAACTGCAGCCCCCCAAAAGAAACAAACAAAAAAACCAAAACTGTCAAAAAGTAATCAGGGGGAAAGAATTATAGTTTCAGAGGGATACAGTCCATAAGAGCTGGAAAAGATTTGTCAACAATCAAAGGAAATCATGTTGTATCGTCAATACACGTGAAACAGAATAAGCACACTCCTATTGTACTTCCTCCAGAAGGGTCAGCCTTTAAAGGTATCATAACCCTCCCAAACAGCACCAACTGGGGACAAAGTGATCATGTACAAACCACAGCACTTTTATGTATTCATAAAGCTGTGAAGGTATGATATGATCTACTGTGTAGTTGGGGAGAGTATATATGATGTTACATAAAAATCAAGCTAGTAATTTAAATTATGCTGTAGTTTAGTGATAAAAACCCTTTCAAAAGGAATTTTCTACCACCCATATAAGATGCAAATGTGCTGGGAGGATTTCACACACTCTTATTAAATTATGTGTGTGACACTCTTTGTATGATGGAATTGTTTGAATAGTTTTAATGGAAAACAATGAAATTGACTTCTTACAAAAAAGTATGTTCAGCCATTGAAAAGTTTAATTTTAACACACACACACACACACACACACACATATATATATATATGTTAAAAATTTCAATATATGTAAAACATACTTGAAATAGTAGGACAAAGTATGATTCTCTTTGGTTCATAAAATTGTTCCATATGCATTTTGCTGTTGCATTAATTTTTTAAACAGTTCACTCATAGGATCAAATCATTCTACTGCTGGAATGTGTGAGTATATAAATATTCCTTTGGAGTCATTGAAGATAATTTTTAAAACTTCACCTTTATAGCAGGTTTTCAGAGTACATGGATCTAGTCTTCTTGTCATCCTTGTAGTTACATTGCCTGTGATATTATATGTCTCATTTGGCCAAAAAGAGGTAAGTTAATGCTGTATTTTTGTATTAGATTAAGCAACCAGAAATTTTTCTTCTTTTTCTGATCCTTGTAGTGGATAATGTTACCTTTGCATTATGGGGAGTCTCATGTGTGTTAAAATAGAAACTTCAGGAACAAGACTGAAAAATATTTATTTTAAGAACATATGCACAACTTGTTCAAAGTTGGGCCCTTGCGTCCATAATATGTAATTTTAAAACACTTTTGATTAGTATATTTTTTTTAGGAAAAGCCAAGTAGGTTATAGCATTCAACCTGCATAATTTGCTGGCTTATAAGGTAAGGCTATAGGCAAACCATACTTGTCTTTAGTCTTACCCCATACCTTTAAGTCAACCTCAAGGTCAAATTGGACATTCGATACCCTGACTCCTAACATAAGTTGTCCAATATGCTTTCATTTTCTATCTCTTGCATTTGATCCTTTTCTACTTTACTGGTTTATTAATGAAAATGCAGAAATATCATTACAAATGATGTGGTTAATAAGACACATGTTCTAAATAAGATAGAAAATATGTTTGGTTAATATCAAAAGTGAAAGTGTTAATTATCCTGCGGTAGACTGGCTCTTACCTTAGTCCTAATGTAGAGGCAGATATTTATCTTTAACTACCCCAGAGCAAAGAATCTGTGAAGAAGACAGTTACCTTTGGAACCATATTTATCATGTAAATAGCTCAGAAAAGGATACTGCCAGTTACATCTTTAAAATACAAAAATGCATGCATTTCACTATTTTGTAAATGCCAGAGAGATGCTGCATCCGTTAGAGTTAACGGTGCGGCACTTTTGTATTCAGTAGCATGAATCATTAATCATGAGACAGGCCATATTCTTGTACCGCTTCTGCTTTCATTACTTGGCCTAATTAAACAGTTCTCTGAACTGGAATCTCAGATTCCTCTGTTACAGATTATCATTAATTATGGTGAAAGTGCTCAGAGATGTTGGACTCAATTATATTCTACTCAACTCTGGCAGCGTGTGATTCATTGCACAGCCTGCTCTGCAGATGTACTCTTTTCTTATCTCGCACTCCCACTTTTGTAAATTGGGCTCTGGCAGCCAACAAACTAAGAGTTATGTGCTGCGTTTTCATTAAAAACATGTTGGAGAAGCACAGACCAATTAAGGATTCTGTATTTTATAAGGAGTGATGAGATGAACAGTGGATTCTGGGAGAATTAGCTCACTGAAGAAGCAATCTCAATCTCATTGTATGGCTAAATTTGATACCTCTTTTGGTTGGTTGTTTGGGAAGCAGTTGCTTGAGTTTCTGATTTAAAACTTTTTAAATTTAAGGTCGATCAATTTGTGGTTAGTCAATAGGAAATGAATAAAAAATATTTGTTTGGTGCCTGTTAGAGCTACTGGAAGACATTTCCAGTGACATATGCCAAGCACATTATAGCTCAAAAGACCCCAATTTCATTAATTTTGACAGTAATTTTTTAGGGTAGGCAGTGAAATGTGTCCTATAGTCCTGGGCTAATGTGCTCATAGACAAAGGCTGAACATCACGATGTTCAGGCTGTTGGTGGTATTTGAGGTATATGCTTGGGAGAAAGGAAAGGTATGATTTGACATACGACATACGCAGATCAAATTATCCCAAACCACCTCTACTATAGCTAAAACATATTTCCTGTTTTGCTTTCTTATTCTCTCTTTCCTTCATTATACCTTCTTTCTTTTCTCTATTCCCCCTTATTTTCCTTCCTTCTTTATTTCTTTCCTTATTTCTTGCTTCTCTCCTTTCTTTCTTTAACAAAAAAATTATTGTTGCGAAAATTCTGGAAACTTAAAATATATTTTACTAAGTAAGAAGAGCAAATTTCATAATAAAATGCTTTTCTGACTCCCCCTTTGGCTACAAAATTACACCCTAAACTGCAGACAGAAAGTCCATTTCTTTGTAGCTTTTCCTAAAGAAAACTAGTTTGTCAAATTCAAATATAAACACACACAATAAAAAGTTGGGTAACTTAAAGGACTGTCCAGTAGGAACTTATATGATCTTTGATAACTCATGGATCATAATTTCAAGGTTTTAGAGAAACTTAAATGTCTTGGTAAAAATACAAACAAGTTTGAGACAACTAAAAGTTCAGCTGTTGCTTCCTTTTGAGTCATGAGTTTTAAAACATAACAGAAATTATTCACTTCTAGAACAGCTGTTCTTAAAGTTCAATTTTAATCAATTTACTTTGGAAATTATCTTTTAAAATCAAAGGTTATCAAGGTCTGTACATAAAAATTTAAGTGAATATTGACATGAATATTTTGTATACTTATCTGTCTGTGCTTTTATTAATAAAATGTTGTAATCTTGCATTCAGTACAAGATTATCTTGAACAAATCATATAGCGGGATACAGTTTTATTATTTTATTTACAGTAACAGAAGGAAGCAATAAATCTAGGGTTAAAATCCACTCACTTACATAAACAAACAAGGCTTCTTACCTGACAAATCTGTGCTCAAAACTAACATGTTAAAGAAAAAAAAAGAACAGATTTGATTTGTTCAAGTTCAATGTAAGGTGGAAATTTCTCTCTTCTTTAATTCCACTTTAAAAGTGTGATGTGAAACCAAATTGACAAAACTACCCTATGTCTCTTTTTTTCTTACAAGAGAGGTCAAGAAATACATACCTGATTGCAAAACTGCTCTTGGGGTCACTTGGACACAGAGTTCTGGTGTGAGTCAACTCTGCAAGCCACATGTCTCTTTGCCCCTTTATTCCTCCTTTACAAACATCACCTTTGCTTGCTTGGTAATAAAGTTGTGTTCAGTTGTATCTTAAATACATTTCCTATACTTTTTCTAGGATATGTTCCCTCACAGAATCAGGGACAACAGTGTAGGATGAGAGCACCTTTTCTCATCTTTATAAAATGGAAGTTTAGATTTTTATTCTTTTTAAATATCTTTAATTTTACTGAGCTATACGCCATTGTATGTTCACTTTTTTTGAATGCAGGTTAAAATGATAAGATATTTAAAACACAATGGATGAATAAAAGTTCTAAGTGTAAGCCTTTTGGCTTAACAGTCTGTAGGTTTTCATATCCTGCTGTAGTTTTGGGTTTTAATATATATGAAAATCAGTGGTCTTGTATCTATGCATATGTGTCATCTATAATATAATTTTGACAGATGGAGAGTTGGATAAATCTAGTCCCTGACTGTAGAAAAGCCTTGGCTTGACTTGCACTCTACCAAAACTTGTTTAAAAAAGCATTCACGTGTATTTATTTTTTAAATAAAAATTCATTCTTTTTTTTGTCTGCCCTTCTCTCTCATTGAGATGCTGGCTTCCTATCCTTGCCTGTTCCACATCCACATTCTACCTGAGCTGTTGTGTTTTTCTAAAACAGTATTACCCCATGCATAATGCGATAACTATACCATTCTACATCGCTTCCTTATTAAAAATAAATATGTTACCTTGCCCCTGTTTGCACCATCTAAAATTCTGACAATATCTTACTTAAAAAAAAAATACAGACATGGAGAACAGGAAGCCGTTTCTTCCGTGAGCAGCTCTAGACAGACTGCTCATTGAAAATGTAATACACTGCGCCGTGTCAGAGGTCAGCTGGCAAATGGCAATCTGAATTTTAAAAGGAATATGAATAAAATTCTGTTTTATTTTGAAAATGAACTTTCTGCCCTCCATCATGAATCCAATATATGTCTTAATCTTCTGTGCTCTTGAAGCCTGCGGCTCCTGGCTGAGTCCTTTGACTCCTGATCCTAATAAGGAAATAGGTTGTTTTCTCATCCTCGTCTCATTTTTAGAAGGGCTGGAACAAACAGGCCCCTATTTCAAATGTAATTGACAAAGCATAAAAACATGGATGTTATGTAATTTTAGGTTTACAACCACGCTCAACACCAGGATGTTTTATTTTTAAATTTGATTAAGATGTTATACCTTTAGGAATGTGCTGTCAAGGTTTGAAATCAAAATCTCCAAGTATATGGTGCGTGTTTACCTTAGAACTGCACGTGTGTGGCTGATAACAGATAGACTGGATGGCGGTACACTTCAGTTGGCAACATTTTCATTTAACCTGGACATTTTTATGGCCACACAGAGGGATGTATAGACAGAGTTTTAAAAATACATTTCTGACAGTTGTTGCAGTTAAAACTCAGCTGGGCATGTGCCATGCCTGTGTCTATGTTTCCTATTTTTTTCTCTAATTAGAAGTTTTTCATTATGTTCATTTTTTCTAGACTTATTGCTTCTATATTCGTTTAAATTGATGAATTCTAATTAGAAACCATAATGCTTTCATCTTCAGAAAAATAAGATTCTGATTTTTCAGTATGTCCTTTTCCATTTAAATACCCTGAGATTGGTATTCTGCCATGAAGTCATCAGTGGATTCTATTCTTAAGAAATAAATTATAGAGACATCTTTTTAAAAGAGAGAAATAGCAGAATAAAATATGTTTAAAACAAGGGCAAGTAAGTATGCCTGCCGTGAGTGTACCTTATAACCCTGCGCTTATCACACCATAGTCTCAGTGCTCATGCTAAGGGCATAGATGCTGCCACTGTCACAAATGTGAATGCACATTGTATGAAACAGAGCTGCTCTTGTGCCCAAGTGATGAGCCTCTGTAGCACATGTACTTTGTTTAGGCCTGAAAGATACCCATTACTGTTTCTCGTCATCAAGATACATTTTAAAGTTATTGTGTTAATTTTACCATAAATTAGCTGCACCGATTATCAAATTTCAGAAACATAGAAAATAATTTTACAGTAATCACTGTGAGTTTCTTTTCTTTATATCACAATAACGCACAGATTCAAAAAAATCAGCTAAAATAGACCTGATAGAGTAGTTCACAAGTCAACAAATAATTGCTCGATTTCAAAATGCTGAAACGACAGACAGCTAAGTATAAAAAGTTGAGTAAGATGTGGTCTATCAGTAAGGTCTCAGCTGAGGGATTCGGACACATGATATGATAACTGTTATTGAGTGAATCAAGGGGCCTGGGTATTATAGGTAAAACAGATTAGATTCACAGAAGTAGGCCATATCTGGCACACACAATGAGGAGCATGGAAAACATTCCAGGAAAAGTGAGGCATAGTCTTAAAAGACGAGACGAGCTGCTTTAGATGGCAGAATACTTGGGTCATCTTTCTGTTGTGGGAGTCTACTTCATACCAATATGAAAATGTTAGGTCTGTAGATTCAAGAAGGGACACATATATGTTATATACTGAAAAATATGAACTACAAAGTACAGACAGTGGATAACATAGCATCAACTCTACTGCTTCCCTTCAGATTGCAGTCATGTTGCCCAGAAGGCATGATTTCCAGTTTCAATAATATGTGCTTCTCACATTAAGCCAATTTAGACAGAATGTTATCATTTCAGGAACAGATTTGTATAAATCATCTTATAATAGTACACAGACATCTTGGATCCTATGTGAGCAAATGGATTAACACAATCACACTGTAGGACGATGATTAATTTTTTTCTGGCTGTAGGATTGAAAACCTCTATCTTTTGCCACATCAAAAGACAGAAAGGAGATAGTATCATGAGATATCATGTTCACACTCCATAGCAGGGTAAAAGAGAAAAAAAAATGTGAACACGTAACCAATTTAACACTCGGAGATGTATAAGAAACAAAAAGTGAGAAACTATGCTTATACTTCAGTGGACAGAACTGCGAAATGTCTCCTTCTAGCTGCAAAGGAAGCAGGAAATAGATTATAAGCTGGCCTTTTCATAATTAAATTGTTTTATTAATGAGTAAGCAGGCAGAATGTAAAGTTTATTTGCAAAGGGTTTATAATGCACTATAATAAGAAGTATACATCTAAATATTTATTTTTATGTTAAAATGTTCTTTATAATTCCTTGAGAATTTCATACAATGTATTTCTCCAAGATTTTATTTATAATTAAAATATAGTTACATCACTTTCTCCTTCCTTCTCCCTCTAACCTCTTCCATGTTCCTCCCCTCCACTACTTCTCAGATTCATGGCTTCTTATTATTTAATTATATTTATTATGTTTAAATAAATATATAAATACAACATGCTGAATCCATTTAATGTTCCTACTATGTAATATATTTTTAAGGCTGACCACTTGGTATTGGTTAATGAAGTAAGGTGTTGATCCCTTGTGAACACTAATTCTGCCTCTCTTAGCAGCTGTTAATTGATTATAGCTATTCTTCTAGGGGTGGGGGCCCAGGGAGATTTCTCACACCTACATTATGATGTCACCTGGTGTTGGAATTGTTAAACTGTGCTTTAGGTAGCCATGTTGTGGAGATTTTGCGAGTTTAGCTTCTTTAAGTCACAGTCTCACAGCAAATGTTCTGGTCCTTTGGCTCTTACATTTTTAACCCACTCTTCTTCAGTGTTTCATTAGACTTAGGCAGGAGTTGTACCGCAGATAGATAAATGAGGGTTGGTATCCCCGCAGTTAGTTTTTCTCTGAAGTTTGACTAGATGTAGGTTTTTGTCATGGTCTATTTCTGTTCATCAAAAACCCTTCTTTGATGGTGGGTAAAAATAATTTATTTGTAAGTATAAAAGCTAAGTAGTTAAGATGAAGTAAGGAATTATCTAGTTTAAGAAAGTGACAGTGGTAGATTCTCCTTTAACATCACTCCCCAAAACATCAAGTCCTATTTGTGCTGCGCATTTACTCCTTTGCATGTAGTCATCCATTGCAACATGGTTCACCTACTAGAGGGAACATTCTTAAATTATATGTAAATACATGTAATCAACATGGTGATAATAATTTTTACACAATGTGCTTTACCTGAAAGAAAGAGAAGTTACAATTTACCTTCCTGTGTGTGTATTACATTTATGTACATATAGTATGTATGTAGCTTCAAGTCACAGCAATCCTAAAAAAGAAAGCAGACTAACAAAAACAGGTAAATCATTTCTAGAACCAGGAAATCACATGATGCATGGAGTCGTGTGATGATATATTTCATGTGAGAAAGGAACAACCACCAAGTCAATTCTCAGGTAAGGCTTGATTTGAATTTTATCAGAACTGTAATGCTGCTCTAGGAAGAGGGAGAAGCATAGTATCAAATAACCAGAGTGGACAAACATTGTTTGTTTTGAAGGAATACTGTATTAGGGGTCTCAGTACCTAAAAAGGAAAAACAACCACAGTGGCTCAGCTAGCATAAGGATGCCAGGCTCCTGCTACTACACAGTGCCCCAATGCATTCACATAATCTGTACAGTCTACATCAAGCATACACATATATAGATAGACAGACTATATATATATATTTATGAGGCAAGCAGCTACACCTTGTTACCAAATATCCAATACTGAATAAAATTTTGATTTTTAGGTAAAATTAATGACCTAAAACCCAAACATAATTGTGTAACCTGAAGATTACATTTATTTAATATATACATGACATCAATATAAGTAACCTGCAAGAAACTAGGTAAAAGAAAAGAAAAAGTAGCATTGGCATTTAAAAAAATGGCACGATATAAGACATGGAGAGAATACAGATGATGATCAAAAAAAGTCTTCCTAAACGAGATAAAATAATCTAAAGATATGTAAATTATCAGTGTAGACTTGTAGAATAAATTGTTACTTCCTGGTATACATCCATAAATAGACCAAAAATAAGAAAAGTGAACAGATAAAAGAGAGAAAAAATGAAGTTTTTTCCTGAGACTTTCTCTAAAATTGTTGCTTTGAATATTTTATTTTAAGGAACAGCTAATTCATTGTTTTAGCTCCCATTGTTTTCTTCTTACCAAACAATATTTAAAAAAAAGGAAAAGAAGTAAATAAAGGAAAATTCATTTAAAGTCACAGTGTTCTTATTATCTTTGCTCAAATGTAGGAACCAGACTTTTTTTTTTTTTTTACTCCAATGACTCAGAAAATTAACCTTCTACATAAAGAAAAATAAAGCCTGGCCCTGTACTGCAGGTCTGTTGTCTCAGGTATAGGAAGTCTGAGTCAAAAAGATTTCAAGTTGAAAGTGCAAAATTAATTCAAGATCAACTTGGACAATTTAATGAGATAATTTCTCTAGTGTTTATCTACATATTTATTTATTATGCTAGTTTACAGGGTTGGTGCATGTGCCACAGTGAATGTGTGAAGATCAGAGGACAGTCAGTATGCATCAGCTCTCTTCTCCTGTGTGGCTTCTGAAGATTGAACCAAAGTCCTTGGGTTTGGTGGCAAGCATCATTACCCACTCCTGCCTATCCTCAAATTAAAAAATAAAATGTGAAAATGATGTACCCCAGTAATATAATTATTGTGGCCTAAGTTTCAGTTGCAATATGAAAAAATGTATGCATTTTATTAAGCAATAAACGAGCATATTTAGGATTAAATGTAATGCCAAAACTAAATATGTATAGTAATAGTAAGTAATTAATCTTATTAATGATCTGCAATTATAGTGCATATTGTAGGTTTGTGAAAGGGCATTTGGAGACGAAAGGATGTAAAATAATTGTTTAAGGAACTTTAATTTTAACAGTCTATGCAGAAGTCAAGAAATTTTATTTGGATTATTTGTTTTTTGATGACCAATTTCTTGAGTTCTTTGTATGTTTTTGAGATCAGACCTCTGTCTGATGTGGGGTTGATTCAAGCCAACAGCCAACATCACACTAAATGGAGAGAAACTCACGGCAATTCCACTGAAATCAGGAACAAAACAAGGTTGTCCACTCTCTCTCTATCTACTCAATATAGTTCTTGAGGTCCTAGCAAGAGCAATAAGACAACAAAAGGAAATCAAGGGGAAACAAATCAGAAAAGAAGAAGTCAACCTCTCACTATTTGCTGATGATAGGATAGTTTACACAAGTGACCCCAAAATTTCTGCCAAGAAACTTCTAACCAGTTTCAGTAATGGTTAAACTCATAATCATTTTCAGTAATGTAGCAGGATACAAGATTAACTCAAATAATCAGTAGTCCTCCTGTACACAGATGATAAATTGGCTGAGAAAGAAATCAGAAAAACGTCACCCTTCACAATAGCTGCATATAGCATAAAATATCTCACAATAACTCTTACCAAACAAATGGAAAACTTGTATCACAAGAACTTTAAACCTTTGAAGAAAAAAATTGAAGAAGACACCAGAAAGTGGAAAGATCTCCCATGCTCTTGGGTAGGTAGAATTAACATAGTAAAAATGACAATCTTATCAAAGTGATCTACAGATTCAGTGCAATGCCCATCTAAATCCCAGCAAAATTCTTCACAGACCTTGAAAGAATGGTACTCAACTTCATAAGGAAAAGCAAAAAACCCAGGACAGCCAAAACAATCCTGTACATTAAAAGAATTTCATGAGGCATCACAATATCTGACTTGAAATTCTACTACAGAGCTACAGTACTGAAAACAGTTTGGTATTGGCATAAAAACATACAGGAGGACTAATGGAACTGAATCGAAGACCCAGATATTAATCCACACACCTTCGAACAACTGATTATTGACAAAGAAACAAGAAGCATCAAATGAAAAAAAAAGCATATTTAACAAATGGTGCTAGCATAGCTGGATGTAGAAGAATGTAGAAGAATGAAAACGGATCCATATCTATCACCATGTACAAAACTCAAGTCCTAATTGATCAAAGACCTCAACATAAAGTCAGCCATGCGGAACCTCATAGAAGAGAAAGTGGGAAGTACACTTGAACACATTGGCACAAGAGACTACTTCTTAAATATAACCCCAGTAGCACAGAT
Organism: Dicrostonyx torquatus; assembly: GCA_028555095.1. NCBI lineage: Eukaryota > Metazoa > Chordata > Mammalia > Rodentia > Cricetidae > Dicrostonyx > Dicrostonyx torquatus. Next base: position 5,635,221 of record JAQHUG010000108.1, read on the forward strand.
ACTGAGAGAAACAATTAATAATGAGACATCCTGAAATTGAAAAGCTTCTGTAAAGCAAAGGACCCAGTCAACAAGACAAAACAACAGTTTAGTATTTCTAAGGGACTCCTGAGTGTGTGAACAAGTGTGTTTCTGATTCTTGTGCCTTCTTTCTGTTTGCCTTGTGTAAACTCAATGTGATGATCTTTGTTGCATATTATCAATTCCTTTTCTGAAATGCTTAGATGCTATCAAAAGCTTGTTGTTTTCTAATGAGAGACAGGAGATGAGTGCACCTGAATGAAGGGAACAGTGGAAAGGGATGGGAAATGGTAGCTAAATGGGAATTTTGTGTGAGTAAGAATCTATTTCCACTGAAAGGAGAAAAATAAAAATAAAAGGGTTAGTACCTATTTAAAAAGAGAAAAGATGACTCTTATACAATATAGAAATACTTTTAAAACAAAAACCAAGATCTAGCTTCAAATTTTCACATAAAAACCTCCATACTATTATCATTTAAGTGTGCTAGTGTTATTGAATGCTATTGTGCCATGCCTAAACAAGAATATTATGGGTGATATGCAAGCTGAAGGAAAAGTGAAAGCTAATATGTTTACAGACAGAATATTAAAAAAACTCAAAAATAAATTGGAATCCACAAGAAATGAAAGTTTAGCAACTTAGTTGCCTAGCCGATTACTATAAAGTACCTTTCTTACGTGTAATGATAGGTTAATGTATATTGAAAGAGAAAACCTGTTGGCAATCTATTCATATAATGTACATAATCAAGGGCACCTCTAGTCATAAAGTGGTTAAGTATTTGGGAAAACATGATGAATCTCTGTTCTCTTAGTGGACAAACATGACATAGAGAAGTTGTAACACTCCATAAATAAAAATGAGAAAGATCTCTGGGTGATGGTGGCACATCCCTTTAATCTTAGCACTCGGGAAGCCGAGGCAGGCTGATCTCTGTGAGTTTGAGACCATCCTGGTCTACAGAGTAAGTTACAGGAAAGCTAAGATGTTACATAGAAAAACTCTGTCATGAAAAACAAAAGCAAAAACAAAGATTACCTTTGATATTCTTTTAAAAATAATTCATAAATTCTCTTTCTTATCAGTGTAAATTCCATCAACCTTTCTGCTTTGGTGGGTGTACCCGACAAAATGATACTGTGCTTTTTTCTGGGAAAATTCTTTATATGTAGTTTATCAAAGAAATTTCATGAAAAGATCAGTAAAGCACCTTTTTTTTGCTAGATGCTACAATAGTCACTAATTAAGAACTTGTTTTTATAAATTACATTTCTTTTATATGATAAAGGCAGCCCTTAAATTTCATAAGCATGTTATATACAGAATTCTATAATTATTTTAAGGATGTAATTAGTGAATATTATAAATTTTAAAGCAAACACATAAAATGTTCCAGAAAGAATATAAGAAATTATCAAGTAATTACATAGTCAAAGAACTTGTGCTTTTTCTAGTGGGGAAAAAGGATTTCGGAGACTGTGTAACTCACTATTTTTTTCTTAGATTTATCCTCAAACGTTTTCTAGCGCATTGACTTATTTGCACAATAAATTTTCTATCAACTATTAGCTTCCTACTGGATAAATTTATTATATATATTCTAGAAATCATCTTTATCATTTCAGTACATTATTAACACTTTATACTTGTCTTTGAAGAAACACATTTAACAAAATGACCTAAACTAAAATATTTGACACTTCCATTAATATTATAGTGTTTCTACTCTTATTTCACTACGAGGATGTATTGCTATTTATGGAAATTAGTTGATAATACATGGACATGCTGAGTTAGGTAAAAGTTCATCATCAATGTCTGCAATCCCATAAGAGTGAGAAAGCTAGGGGAATAGTATCATGATAGGATACAGCACAATAACTAGCAACTAGTTGGTCAAGTAGCTAAATAATTGTAAATCCTTTTAAAACCACCACCCTCATTTTTACTAGTGTTTTAAGTTTCAAACTAAAGCAACCTAAGGTACTACTGCTCTCTAATTTGAGTATTGCAGCATACCAAATGATTGGAAGATTGAAATGGCTCCACAACAAGATGGAATGAGTAGGTGGATGCTAAACACAGTAGCAAACTATCATCTTCCCTTAGCCACCAGAGGATCCCCAATATGACTTTTCTCAAGAATTAGGCCCTGAGGAAACATATTTGATGTTGAAACAAGGTCTCTTTGCTAGTTATTTTGTCGCATGTCCATCTGCTTTGCTGAGACTTTGCCAGCTCACAAACTGGTCTGCTATTTTCAGGAAGGCATGTGCCAATGTAGCACATGGTTTAGACTGGCAGATTACATAAGGCTGTGAGTATCCACTATAATAAAAGCTTAGTCTTTTGCCCAGTGCTGTTTGATCCACAGTTTTCTCACTGTGTGTTCTGTAGCTCACAAAATTCTCCTGGAATAGGTGACATATCATTAATTGATTTTATCATTAGGAAATCTTGACAGGAGGCAAAGTAGCTTCGCCAGGTCTGAAAGTGAGACCGCACTGGGATGTCTGGCTTTGTTTACTTAGAGCTACAGCATCTCCTCTGAGATTTAGTATCTATCAGAGGACAGGGAATGATACCATTCAAAATGTTATGGACAGGGCTCAGTCTACTGATAATATGTAGACCTTTTGTAAGAGAATAGTTAGTCCCGAAAATGGTACACTTGTAAAAAGCACAAATTGCTGCTGCAAATACTAATGTATAATGTGTCTAAAGATCCTTTCTTTCACGTCAGCAATTAGACTAATATATTTTTCTTCCACAAGGCTATGTAAGTGATTTCTTCAGCCTCATAAAATGGAACTTGTAAACAATGACTATTTAAACAATCTTTGGGAATACTATATATTTCTAAATATTATTTTTAAAAAGTTTAGAACATAATTTCTTTGTCAAGAGAAATTAGATATTGTTTAAAATGTTCACCCTTTACAAAAATTTTGGAAGAATAGTGCTATATAAAAATAAAATAAAGAGAAGCATTCATATCTATAATATTACAACAGACCATAAAAACACAGAACAAATTTTTGCTACAATTGTAATTAAAAATAAGATTTGATCTTTCTTGCATTTAAAAAATGAATAGTATCTCCTCTTTGGCTTAAGTTATAAGGTTTATGAAATAGCCAGGTTTAAATTCTTCTTGATTTTCTATTAGAATTTTGATGAGGCCTTATATTGGATGATAGTTCAATTTGTAATTGGCATGTGCTTGAAGCATTAGAGAATACAGTCACCTATTTTCAGTATCTGAGAAAAGTAGGAAGGCAAAGAAAAAGTAGATAAATCTAAGTATTAAAATATATTAATAGCTCACAAAAATAATATCTTGCTCTTAGTTCTGAAAAACCCAAGATTACAGAGCTAGAATGGCATTTAGTTTGTCATCTTTGTTGCTTAACAAATGTCTGCGATAAACCACCTTGTAATGAAAAAAGTTCACTGTTGTTCAAAGTTCAAGAAGTTTTAGTCTACCACTGGCGTTGTGTTGAGCCTCTGGTACTACAGCATCGCAGGAACTGTGGTAAAGGAAAAGTCATTCAAATCATTATAGCCAAGTGTGGGAACAGAGAAGGAGAGAGACAGGAATACAGCTAACGATGAAGGAGAGTGAGATAGAAGAAAGCCAGAGAGAGAGAGAGAGACAGAGACAGAGATGGAGTTCAGTTTCCCATATTGCCCTTCAAGAAAACACTCCCATGTCCTAATGCCTCTCATTAGGTTTCACCTCTTAAATGTTCTTTGTTTCCCAAAAGCACTAGGAACTGAAGGCTAAGCCTTCAGCACACTGGCCTTTGGGAGGCATAATCTGTAATCATTGTAAAAGGCACATCCAGGAATACAAATGCCATTTCAGCCTGTGAGTAGTGATGCATAAATCATAATGGAGTTAAAATTTAGCATCATGATGAATATGACAGGCCAGAGTATCAAATTTGGTTTGTTGACACCAAAAACAGAATTGGATGACACAAAGCAACACCATGAGATGTTCTGAAGGTATCATGTTTCATAGTTTAAATAATTCCAAAAAAAATAAGACCAAATAATAGTCCTATTAACCCAAATAGCTCAGGTGAAATGTAATATATTTTAAGAGAAGAATTACATGTGAACATTTATTCAGTCATAGTTTGTATAATTCAAGAGGCAGAAGAGGATCCAACACTTGAACATTACTGCTGTGATCTCAGTTTATGTTAAGAAAAGTGTATTAACTAGAGCTACTGAAACACTGAATGGAATTTCTCACAAAAACGTTTGAAGAGCTTTATAATTAATGCAGAAGATAGAAGGCACTTTGTAGGTAGCCTATAAAAGGAAACAAAATCATTTCTTAGTGAATGAGAAAAATGTATAACAGATAGAACATACCACCTTAGTACGTCCTCAGAATTCACACATAATTTTGAACAAGAACTTCTCTAGAATTTAAGACCAAGTGGTTGATGTTACCAACTGCACTTCCCTGATATTTAGATTCAATAAATCTGGTCAGGTGCAAATTTTTGACATCGTAAAAGTAAAAAAATAAATAACTTTTTAATAAAGATAAGCTAGCTTTTCACAAGGGGTAACTTTAGACTTTTTTCTTTTGAATACCAATATGATATCAGAACTTCCCTCTTTTCTGCTCTTATGGCTTCCATCCATTTGTATGCCAAAACTGATCATGGAGTCTGGTGACTGCCTGGGCAGTGGGAACAGTGACAGAAACGTGAGTCAGAGGTAGGTTGCTTGAAGATGTCAAGGGGAAGCCTGGATTTGCTCCAGTAGGTGAGAGGCCACTGGTAAACAGATTCAGAACGGAATGGTTTGGTCTGAACAAGAAACAGAGAAATGTTAAGCTTTCAAAAGCTTTCCAAAATAAAAGGGACATGGAGAATGCAAGATTTCATATGTCCTAACCCCGATATCTAACTGAGACGCACACAAAAGAAAGGAACCAGATAACACTGGCATTTATCAGGAATGGAGCCGATACACCCTTAACCTGCCGCCTTCGTGGGCAGACTACAAGGAAAAGAGCTTCCTTGTTCTGGGTGGCGAGTTCAACATTGACGCAAAAGGATAAGACCTGAACAAAGAAAGGCAGAGGTAAGTCTAAGGACATGAGGTGGAAGCCTAATGGGGTTGGGCAGCAATTCCTGGTCCCAAGGGCGAAGATGGCTTTTACACTGAGCGCCAGGTAGTAACATGCTCTCCGCATCCGGTGTTGCCGGGAGCTGCTTCACTGAGAAAACGGAGTATCCTTCTGCTCAGGACAGATAATTACTTTGAAACATTTTTTTTTTAAAAAAAATGATTTTGCTCTATAGACTTTAGGCACATCAAATAAGCAAGCAGTTTTGAAAATCTGTAATTCGGTCTTTGCTGTGATCATCCTACAAGAGGGCTCACTTGAGCGAGTTCTACATTCTAAATATTAGCGTAAAGTTGTGCTTCTTAAAAATCACACTTGTTTCCATTTTCTATTCAGAGGTCAGGTCTATTAGGTTTTATTCGGAGAATGAAATGCTATGTTAACTTTTACTGTTACTAATTTTATTATTTAAGCCATTGTTGTTTCTTCGAACTTTATTGTGTTACAGTAACGTTAGATTCTAAGCAGTAGGTGTTGACCGTGTGTTTCTGAGACAGAAGAGTGCCTGCAGAAGTCATGTGAAAAGTAATTCTTTGAGCTCACCCTGCATTCATCGGCTCTGGGTAGGTAGACCGAACAAGTGTAGAGTTTATTAACCTGCAAAACAAGAAAAGCAGCCGAAGACCAACTGGGCTGACGGAAAGAGGATCGTCTGTTGAGATAACCGCCATCTTGCAGGGTACAGATACTGTTCATGTCTGAAAGTTTTACCTTGTGGGAGAGAATAGCATCCTCTGGTTGGAGAAGAATTTTTAGAACTTGCAGAACTGGATAGAGAAAATCACAAAGCTTGATTAGGGGAACTAGTGATTAGTGATTAAACTTTAATAAAAATAATCTGCAAGTTAATGTCAGCATTCCGCTTATTTTGCCAATTCCTCCATGAGTTTGCTTACAATATAACTGTATAACACATTACAGCAAATGTATGAATGAGAAATATATAAATGTCTACATGTAGAATAATGATATGTAAGTTTTTAATATTTTATGTGAAAATTTGAAAGAAATATTTTAACTTTTCTTCAACTCTAGGCTCAGATTTGCAAGAGACTTGTCTCTAGAGGGGATCCCAGGTATTCACAGGGATGTCCCAGCTAGGTACTTGGGCGGCAGAGGAGTGGGTGCCTGAACTGAACTTGTCCCATAGTTACTTCGTTGAATATCTCAATCGTCACCATAGAAACTTCGCATGATGGATGCAGATAGAGCCAGAGACACACATTCACATCAGAACAAGGGATCAAGCTACCAAGGTCCAGTGGAAGAGCAGAAGGAGGGAGAAAATGAGCAAGGAAGTCAGGACCATGAGGGACTGGGCCACCAACAGAGACAGTGTGCTCGATCTATTGGGAGCTCATCAAATCCAGCTGGACCAAGACTGAATGAGCATATGACTTAACTGGACCCTCTGAATGTGACTGCCAATGGGGACTGACTGAGAAACCAACGATGATGGCACTGGGACCTATCTCTTCTGAATGTATTGACTATTTGGGAACTTATTCTATATGGATGCACATATTCTTAAACCGAGATGGAGGGGGGCTCCCCATAGGACACGGTATCCTGCAGCATCTTAAGGAAGCAGGGGGAGGGCGGTAGGGTAGTGGGGGAGCAGGAGGGCAGGGAACAAGGGGAGTAAATGTAAATTTTTCTTTTAACAATAAAACAAGGAAAAAAATTTAAATGATTAGATATTCATATGTATATACTATACAAAATAAACTAGTGGCTGATAGGATATCCGCTGAGGTAGAATAAACAAATAAATTTGGACTTTATGATCATTTTCTTTATTTAATCAAAATATGTGTGCAATTGTAGAATATTTCTTTACTTCAAAAAATTCTTTTATTCTAATATCCAGTCATTGAAAATTACCAGATTATTTTTTAAAAATACAATTATGTGGTTGAATTCAAGACTGGAATAGTGTTCTCAATGATTGCGCAATAAACAGATTCAAATACAGGATCATTTATAATGGAACGTCTGAAGCATTCTTTGACATTAATTTCTATTCATCTTGACAGCACAAAGGTTTCAAACATGAAAATGGACAGAAAAGTACAATAAGCAAGTTTTACTTTAGGAACTGGTTAAATTTAAGTTGTGCACAGAAAAATTATTGTTGTGAAAGGGCTTGAAATCACATGGGGAAAAGAAATGGCAAGTGGCAGATTATGATTCAAGTATCTGCAAAGTTTTCTGAAACTAAGATATCTTAAAAATGTTAGAGATAGGGAAATTACATGACAGTTCAACTGAGGGATCAATTCATAGAATCTGAGTATTATTATCTACACTATAAATTTTGGATATGCCTTCAATTAAATCCAAATGGCTGTAATCAGTTCATTAGTAGTTAACAGAGTAAAAAGAAAGAAAAAATGTTGAATAAATGTACCAAGAAAAACAATTACAAACTTGGCATGTTTATAGTTCAATTGAGTATCAAGTTCAGCAAAAGCAAAATTAAAGAACCTTTCAAATATTTAAAAACACCAGTTTCTTTTTATGTGATCGGGCTTGATCTTATTAATGATATTTTTGAGGTGGGCACTATTTGTTTTACAGAAGGCCTTGGTGGTTTTCTGTGTTTCAGATAAAGGAGCTCTCTTTCTAAAATCAGAACAACTGCAGTTTGTTTCTGGATTGGGCATAATATGGTTCAGACTGTTTGGCTGCAGGAAATAAGGCAAAGCCACTTTTCTAGAATATGCTATTTATCTTGTGTGGTGGGGGGCACACACCAAAGTTTGACTGACACTAATTTCCTGAACAAGATACCCTAGAAACTCCAGTTTATCTCATAAAATCATAACAGACAGGGTTTGTGATGTCCCCTCTGCAAGATTCTTTATTCTGTCAGTTTATAGCATTTGAAATGACGGAAAGAGATGCGTTCCTTTCATATGCCATCCAGGAGAACAGAACCTGTCACCAACAGTGTAATGTGCTGTGTATTATCACTGTGAGTGATCCGGAGGCCCAGAGACTGTCATCTTTTTAGACTGTACAAGTCAACACAAATAAAACCGAGGAGGTAAATGATAATGTCTGAGATAGAGCTGGGCTCATTCTGGCCATTACTTTTTATTCAAACCTTACAGATGACATGATGTGAAAAATGAGCCTGTGTCTAGTTCAGTGCCCATTAGTGTGTGAGCACATTATCTCCCACTTTTCACATTGAGCCTCCCTGCACTGACTCTGCCAGTTACAGCTCGGCAGCCTGCCAGCTTTGGGGGCCTTTACTCCTCCTGAAATATTTCTGTATGATGCTAAATAAGTAGAAAATATTTTCTCTTGGTTAATAAATTGAAGACAATTTGAGATACTCATTAAAAAATTAGATACAGTCTTTCCTAAGAAGCTGGCTCATCTGCAGGTTAAGATGCCTGTAGCCTGTTATTTTGAATAAAACACATACTTATCGAGACTCTTTTTAAAAAAACTAGATAGAAATTTTTGTTTAAATAAATAAACTGAGAACTTTAATCTCTGCTGAATGAATATTTTAAGTCAGATGGCACTGCCCTATCATTTCCTATTCATGAAAAATTTAATAGTTTCCTAGATCTACATAACTTAGACAATTCCTGATAAAAATTAAAGTAAACAATATAAATCTAAGATGTGTAAAAACAATCCAAGAATGTTTATTTTTTCTTTTGTAAAAACTTACTACTAAAGAAAAATCAGATAAATACTTTTAGAATCCTCCCAGTTGCCAGCAGCTTTAAATGAGTTACATAGACATAAAAGAAATATCGTTGTGCTTGGTCATGTGGAGAGGTCAATTAATTTATCACATCACTCTTTAAGTGTCACATTATTTTGGCCAGAAGTAGCAAACTGAGCTATGGAAATGTGCTTCTCAACAACTCTATTGGCTAAAACATCTGACAGCTCTCAAAGTGCAAATGTGCCATGAAAAACAGTAAAATACAGACACAAAAACACACACATAAACTTTGAATATAAATCCCATTGTTGAAGTATTTTTAAGAATGTTTATTTGAATTATAAGTTACAAATAATATTTATAATTTCTGTTTTTCTTTTAATGACCTATAATTATTTTCACTTCCCTCAAAATATTCCTCAGTTATCTATTAGGGACAATTAGACATACTTTTAAAGTTTTCCTAAGAGTATAAATGCAAAATAAAAATTGTTTCTGTATTGGTTTTATGTTATGCTTTATTAAAACAGAATTTTAAATTGTTAGGATATTCATATGACACAGATACCTAACCATTTACCTTTTGAAAACAATTACAGCATATTTAATTTTATTTCTACTCTTGCCTGGCTCGTGCTCTCATCCCTGATTCAATGCACCCTTTGGTCACAGAATAGCCAAAACCAATCAGCATTTAAAAGGAAGCTTAATTTTCTCTTAGAAAATTCCTGCATGTTTCCTGTGACAGGACAGCAGCCCGCTTTATGGTGAACTTCATTTTCTGTTGAAGTCACCAGCCTTTCTCTGCAGGATTGAAGCCTTGTGTGAAGGCTATCACTTTATATATCACTAAATGGTTTACAATGTTTCGATTCCCCTACTGAAATGTCAATGATAGGCATTACTGTGTATGCAGAAGTGAATAGTACCACACTAGGAGAACAGAAGCTGAGGAGAATTTAGTTTCACTTTGTCTTCCGTGAAACTCCTATCCATGAACTCCTATCCAGTGTTACTCATGTGAAGAGCATGCTCTCACTATGATTTTGTGCATTGTTGGGGAATGATCCAGGAGCTGCCATATGATTAACAATTTGTTCATGTATCATAAGAACAATATTGAGATTGATCCATCTTGATTACTAAATAGCTTTATCATTGGTATAAATTGTATCCTCATCAATGACTATTTTAAAGAGAAACCAAAAAGCTACATATAATGGATCAATGTGAGATTCAAAAACAACAAGTAAGATAAGACACAGAATTGTTATATTTCTGTGTATTTGTTATTTCTAGTTGTTTAATATTTATTGAATAACTACCTTATTTTATTCTGTTGAGAAAAGCCAAATTTTCATTGAGTATTGAATTGGCTTTAAGTATCACCATTTGTTTGTACTTTTTTCTTAATGTAAAAATGACAAAGATAGAAGTAGCAGACATCTCTTCAAGTGCTAAAATTATAGTTGCATTTAACTTTAATGTTACCCAAATAATAACTGTTTGGACCTAAAGTACATAGGCTAATCTTAAACCCACAATCATCCATAATCGTCTTTCCCTGCCTCCCGAGAGAAGGTACTCACCCAAGCATTGCAATGCTTAAAAATAAATTTTCTCCTGAAACTTCAGAGTCAACCAAATATAAACTAATAAGAAGGTGAATGATTTCTTTCCTTTAGGTGCGATATTCTGGTGTTTACTTTCTCACTATAAGTTGCCTTGATAGACATACTACCTGAAATTTCAGAATATATTGGTTGCAAATGGAAGGATGTCATAGCACCTTGCTCAATACATTCAAAAGAAAAAAATAGTTTTTAAAGACATATAATGAACAAATGAAGCCTCATAATTTGGATTTTACTTTAAATAATTTACTCACAATATGTTTATTATGTTTTCATTATTTTTCTAATAAGTACTTCAATGTATTTTATTTTAGATAAAACTGTCACAATTAAAAGTACATTCTTTTTTGTTCTGTTTTGTTTTTTGAGACAGTAGTTCACTATGTAGCTTTGGAACCTGTCTTGGTACTCTCTCTGTAGACGAGACTGACCTCAAAGTCACAGAGATACACCTGCCTCTGCCTCCCAGGAATACACCACCATCACCCAATTTAAAAGTATATAATTATTCTATTAAATAATGTATAAAATGGTGTATCGGTTTCTAATATATTGTAATTTACTTCTGTTTGTTTTTACGTTAATTGGGTCATACACTTCTTTTCTTCCACTCTGTTCCTTGTTCAGAAACAAAAGTTAAATATCTTCTTAAACCAAGTTGTACTTACGTTTTTCAAGAAAACAGTTTTCTAGACTTGACATCACCCCAATAGCTTTTTGACTTTTCTCAAAAGAGAGATTGACCAGTGTTTCTTTAGGATTTTACATCCTCTTTGTTTTTTTTACACATCTAAAACTTTGTAGAGTTATTGCTACTAGAGAAAACCTATTTTACATATTTAGAGTAATTTCATTTTGTGTGTGTACTCATATATGTATGTTTACTACATGTCCCAAGGAAGTCACAAGGTATCTAATACATGGTGCTATAGTGATTGATAGTTGTGAGCCATCATGTGGCTGCTGGAAAATGAAACCTGGCCTGTGCATGAGTAACAAGTAGTCTTAACTGCTGTTTCATATCTATTTCTATAAGACAACCTATTTAAAATATTGACCCTTAGCCTCTGAATACTGGCAATTGATACTGCTGGGATGGGGAGAGTCAGCTTTCCTAAGAGTAGTCTTGATGTGCTTAAAAAGACAAGACAGAAACGTGTATATCTAGAAGAGGGGTTGTGGAACTCAAAAAAGTTGGAAGGGTGAATATGATCAAAATACATTTTCCATATTTCTCAAAGAACTAATAAAGCATATATTAATGTATTGAATATTATTTTATAGAAGTGAATCTGTTGAAATAGAGTTTATATGTTTATATTTAAACAAGCTTGAAAATGCACAAAGGAGAGGATAAACTATACAAGAGACTAAAATTAGAGTGAATTAAGAATAGGAGAAGAAATTACCACTATTAATAAGCTCCTCATATTGGAAACACTTATAACAGGTCAAAGAAGCAACCCAGTGGGGACAAGGCTTTGCAGACGTTACTCTGCCTTAAACATATTTTCTTCATCAATGTTATTTTTTGTAGTAACTTTCAAACTTAAGTAAATTTTGTAGCATTAAAGTAACTCACCTCACCAACTGCTAAATGAATATTAGACAATGAAGACCAAGACTCAAGAAGATAATAAAACCTAAGTAGGTTTAGGTGTGAATACCTAAAAATATACAAAGGATATATGCCTGATAAAATATTTTTTAAAATTTTCTAGTTATTGTCTAGAGAATATTGACTAGCAATTCCCTACTCATTAAAAATAGAATGTTAAGAAGATAAAATTAAATGATTAATTGACCAACATTTTCAACAAAAAATTATTTCAACTTACTTTTTTGCCTAATGTAATAAAAATGGAATACCTACAATATGACTATATCGAAAAGCAATCATAAAAATACCTATAGGAAGTATTCAATATTACCCTTTGGAATTACAGTTTTTCAAATTGTTAAGAAGAAAAACACAAGAAGAATTCTTTCCTTTATCTCAAGTTTTATTGTAAATAAAATAGGGTTGAAATTGCAGATCATAGCTTATTATCTCCTTTGGGGTTAATATTGTCTTAATTTCAAAAACGTAGTAAGTTTCTTCAGAATTAGGATCTTATCATTTTATTATGGTGGACAACCATGAAAAATGGCGAGAATTTGTATTGTTTTCAGGAGTTCCAGTAGCTCCCTAAGGCATTATCCCACGCCAGGCTTTGACAGCTAATTCAAACTTTGTTTATTTAAGCGCAGAATTATGCATGTTATAAGATATATAGAAAAATAGTAAATAGTATGAATACTTAAGAGTTGCTGAAACATCCTTAGTGTTATTTTAAGCTCTTCCCTTCCTCTGTATTTACCACTACTGTCACTTTTCCTCCTTCCCTGAGCTAATCAATCATATATACTCTGCTGTTTCCCTTTTTATTGTTCCTAGTTCTAGTTATTTTAATTATTCTGTAGACATATCAGCCAGTTCAGATATGCAAAGATAAATTAAAGTCTGTTTACCTATGCTTTGCATTTATAAATCTATTTTTTCTTTTCTTCTAATTTCCAATATTAAGAAATATTTCCTTTTTTTATTGTTAAAAGAAAAATTTACATTTACTCCCCTTGTCCCAGGCCCTCCCACACCCCAATACCCCTCCCACTGTCCCCTTGCTTCCTTAAGATGGGGCAGGATACCCTGCCCTGTCTTTCATATTGTGTGCATTTTGACATTTTTGTTGTATTTTCTCTCTCAGTAATAGTCTGTATGTAGTTCTTTAAATGACCAGTGGACCCCTAGAGTACCTGAACACTCGGTCCTCAGTTAGAGGTATTGTTCGGGGCAGTTATAAAATTTCTATATTGCAAGGCCTTGAAGAAGGAAATATATCCCTGGGAGAAGACTTTGAGAGTTCAAAATTTCTTGCTACTTATAGTTCATTCTCTTGCTTCCTGCTGGTGTTTGAAGACATGATCTCTCAACTTCCTTTGCTTATGATTCCTTTTGTAAACATAATCCAAAATAAATTCTTCCAAAAGTAGCTTTAATCATATTGTTTTATCACAGGAACAAAATTTAAGAGATACAAGTCCTTTGATAACCCCCCTACAGATACAAATCCTTTAACAACATCAACTTTGTTCCACTTTAAATGATGAGACAAATCACACCATAATTTGGTCTTTTATTTGCTTTACTTAATGTATACTGTCAATGAGTTTGCTTTTAATGTTTACAATCATTTTTCTTTAGTGGACATCTTTTTATGATTTATTATTTTTTATTTAATGTACATTGGAGTTTTGCCTATATCAGAGTTTTGGATCCTCTGAATTTTGAGTTATAGACTGTTGTTAGCTACCATGTTGGTTCTGAGAGTTGAACCTGAATTCTCTAGAAAAGTTAAGTGTTCTTAACCACCAAGCCATCTCTTCAGGTCCTAGTTGGGCTCCTTATAAATAACTTATACTTGATTTTAAGATCAAATTTGAAAGAATTTCCTTTAATAGATGAGCTAAACTAACTTCCATTAACGACTGTGATAGACATGATTCCTTTCACCTCACATATGTGTCACATGTTGCACACAAACACACAAATTTAAGATTTATTTTTGCTATTTTTTTCTTCTCAGTAATTATATTTGCTTAAATGCTTTCTAATCAATGCCTTTACACTTACACATTACATAATATATTGTTGTACTTTTTAACTTACCAGTATTAACTAGTTTCTAATAAAAATCACAATAATAATTGTTTGGAGTTTATTTCCCTAAATAATCAATTGTTTAAATGTCGTTATATTATCTCCCCTTATGTTTCTTATATATTTATCAGCATGCTTTTACTATGATAAAAGTTTTACCTGTTTATGTTTTTATAAATCTATATACATTTATTCTGTGTTCTAACTACTTGTATCCCCAGTCAATACAGAAACTATAAAAAGTTAATCTTCTGTGGGTAAAGCCAAATTGTGTCTCCTTGGTTTCAGGAGTGATTCCGGAACCCATGGGACAAGGTTACACCTCCACTTTCTTGTCCAGGGAGCACTCAATTTCTATCTCCACCCAACTAATTTTATCCCAGTTTTGCACACAGCAGTGGCACCTGGTCACAAGAAGAGTAGTTTCCATATGGTAGCTCCGACCCCAGACAATTAATTCAGCATCAATCATTGGTGTAGATGAATTTTGTACAGGAGCATCCCCGAGAATCTCATTTTGTACCATAGAAAAACCCGAAGGAACAACAAATACAAGAAGAATTAATTTACAGTCCATTATTTTCTATTTTATTTATATTTTTGTACATGCTTTTTTATTCTTTGTTGGTTTTAGTTTGTTAGTTGGTTGGCCACATAATTGGCTTTAATGTGTCTCTGCTTATTTATTTGTTTCTTTTGATTTATGATGTATATTTTTATTTTGTGTAACATTTTAGTTTGTAATTAGTTGTTTTTCTGAATTTACTTGCAATCATCCACTTAGTTAACTTATTGTATTTTGACCTCAATCTCAACAATATAAACCTCCATGACTGCTCCTTTCTTTTCTACAATAATCTACCCTTTCATATTTTTTGTTGCATTACTACCACTCAGAGTTCTAACTTATATGCTTTCTATATTGTGATATAGCTTATATATATTTTCTTTCCCTCTTTGTGGTGATTTGAATAGAAATAGTTCTCATAGGCTCATATATTTGAATGCTTAATCATTGGGAAGTGGTGCTACTTTATGGATTCATTCAGAGATGTGGCCTTCTTGGAGGAAGTGTTTCACTGGGGGGTTGGGCTTTGTAGTTTCAAATGCACAAGCCATGCTGAGTATTTATCTTTTCCCTGGGCCTGACAATCAGGATGCAAAACACTCAGCTACCTATCCAACACCATGTCTACCTGTGCCACCATGCTTCCTGCTGTGATGACAATGAAATAAACCTCTAAATTATAAGCCACCCCATTAAATTGTTTCCTTTATAACAGTTGCCATGGTCATGGTGCCTCTTCACAGCAACATAACACAGAATAAGACACTCTTTCTTTTTCCATTTAAAATATTAATACTCATACAAAAATTCACACTCTCTAATCAGTACCCCATACCAGTACCCTACACTGTCTTCAGGAAAAAGGTGTAGTGCACAAAGTTCTCTTACAGATATCAAAATCAGAACTAATATTGACTAATATAAGCACCACTCACCTATCTAAAGCACCTTTCAGAAGGCATGCATCCTAGTCAGGATATTCCCTTAAGAAGGACTCACAGAAAGCAAAACAACCAAATACAGTTAAAAAAAGAGAATAGTTAAAACTGAAGACTCATCTGTCCCCACATATAAGCCATAAAACAACAACAAATAAACAGAAAGAATACAAGGATAAAAAAAACCACAAATTTATCAACTTCCAAATTCTTGTATAATGAAAGATAAATACCCTGAAATAGCTGAAGTGTTTGAAAAAATTTAGAATTGTACATTAAAAATGATCATCATAATATTGAATACTTTAAATAATTGGTTGAATGAATCAAAGAACTCTAGACACAACTCCAGGAAGGCACTGGAGTAAGAAAATCAGTATGTAGTTGGAGCAGAAAGTCATAAATATAGAAGAAAATTTTAGTAAAAGTTATAAACACTGCAAAGTAATGAAGCATAATTATGTATATGGAACAATCTATGAATCTTATGAAAACCTTATCAGAAAACACCACTAATGGACAAGTTTATGCTGAAAAACAAATTTCATGTACAGATTGTAAAGTTGAGTCAATAATATACTCATATCCTCTCTCTCTCTCCTCTCTCTCTCTCTCTCTCTCTCTCTCTCTCTCTGTGATGTGTGTGTGTGTGTGTGTGTGCGCGCGCGTGTGTGTGTGTGTGTAGATAAGGTAAAGAACATTTCCAGCATTTTCAGAGTTCTGGGATACACTCACAAGACAAAACCTCAGAGTCCATAGAATGGAAATAGTTGAGTGAAAAGTAATAAAAAATATATTTAATGAAATTTACAAAGCCTAGAAAATGAAACTGACATTCAAACATAGGAGGCATTTAGAACCCCAATAGACATGACCAGAGAGGAACAACAAACCATTGTCAAATTGTCAAGAATAAAAAAGAAATAATATTTTAAGTTATAAAGGAAAATTATAACTCATACACAAAGGCAGGAATATCAGAATAACTTCAGATTGTTCATTGGCAACCCTAAAAGTCAGAAATATCATGGGATGTTATATATTCGATTCTCTGAATATAACCAATTTCCAATCAAAAATGCTATACCCAGCAAAGATATGTTTTAAAATTATTGGTGAAATAAGAAAATTTAGAGATAAACAAAAGTATAAGCAAATCATGAAAACCAAGTCAGTACAAAAACAAAAAGAAAAGCAACCTAAATCAAAAATAGTCAAAGAGAAAGAAGAAAGACATCTTCATCCATATGACTACATGGGATACGACCCTTCACTACAGTGAACACAGATGACTGGGAAAGAAACAATAGCCTCTAACCCATTAATCACGAACTCCCAAATATATTAAGGAAGAAGAAAAGACAAGAAATAAACAAACTCAACAGACCACCACCTGAGAAAATCATGGGAAATAGAAAGCCCACTAAAACAAAGCAAGACAAGCAAATTAATGACCACAGACTGATTGGATTCAATAGCGAGCATAAACTTTTTTTTCTGTAAGAAACACACTTGAATAACAAGGACAACATAAACTGATGAAAGAAAGAACTTCAAACTATGAAGCAATCTGGAGCAGTAAACTAGCAGTATCCTTTTTGAACAAAACAAAAAAGAGTAAAACTGCCAGTTAATTAAAATAACAATTTATCAAGAAGATACTACAACTCTAAATAGTTATGTACCTAAGATGGAAACTCACAATTTCTACAGCAAACATTTAAATGTATAAAAGGCCACATAACTCCCAACAAAATAATAGTGGAATATTTCAATGCTTCAATCTCTTCCTTCACATATATTCTAAACAGAAAAACAGGAAACTAAAAAAGTAATCATAGATGGACTGAAGTTAACAGACATATGTAAAGTATCCCTCCCCCCAAAAATTATTCTAGCTACATGGATCTTCATCTAAAACTGATTATGTTATAGGCTTGGAAGCAAAACTTAAAGAAATTATTTCTAAAATAAAATAATTCTTGGTAACTTTCCAAACCACAGTGGAATAGAGTAGAAATTGATAGTTAGAGACTCTACAGAATATACAAAAATCTTCTAAGACTAGATGGCTCATAATTGAATGACTGATGGTCATTGAAGAAATCAGAGAGTGCAGGATAGCCAAAACAATCCTATACAACAAAGGAACATCCAGAGGCATTACCATCTCTGACTTCAAACTCTATTACAAAGCTACAGTATTGAAAACAGCTTGGTATTGGCATAAAAACAGAGACACTGACCAATGGAAT